>KV454415.1:528540-729087 GCA_001661315.1 Nadsonia fulvescens var. elongata DSM 6958 | reverse complement strand
ATCTGGGCTTTTCAACAGTCTTCCAAACAAGAACAGATATCCAAGCTGTAGAGATTGCAGCCATCATATCCATGGTAATTAAAATTATAGCACGAGCTTGGGCATCATGACGGCAGATATCATTTTGCCAACCATAAAGGACGGGGGTCATAGACCAACTAAAGTATTGTAACATAAATGCAAACCATTTGGCATTCTCGGGGACCTTCCAAACAGCTAAAATGACGTTACCGGTAAAGTTAAAGATTTGGGAAATGGTGATGGCCTGCCAACGGGAACGGAACACATCGGCGTAAGTACAGATAACGAAAATCCACAGAATACCAAGAGCTGGAGTTATAGCAGATAACTGGTTGGCTTGGGCTGTTTCATACTTAGTTCTAAGCCAGAACAAGAAAGCGCCAGAGGTACCGTTATTGTTATTCCAGCAAAAGATTGTCCAAAGGGAAAGGACATAGATTTGCCAAGAACTTAAAATCTTCTTCCAGACTTTCTTATCAAAGAAGGAACGAGTGGGGTCAATAGCTCCAATTTTGGACTTATTGACACGTTTACGAGCGAGCAAAATTTCTTCATCAGTGAGGAAAATAGAATAACACTTCTCAGGGGTACCCGGAAGTACAAAAAATCCAATTATGGCAATAGGAAGAGTGATAATTGCATCAATAATAAACATCCATCTCCAACCTTCAAGACCACGAACACCATTAAGGCCACGAAAAGTAGCGGCTTGTAATAAACCAGCCGTAATTATCCCGAGCATTTGGCCAAAGTAGTAGATACCCCCACGACGGCTGATTTCATTAGACTTGTACCAGGCTCCGAACATATAATGGAAAGCAGGAAAAGACACAGCTTCAAAGGCACCAACAAAGAAACGGTAGGCCTTAACTTCGGCAACGCTATTTGCACGATATAGGACTAAAGTGAATATACCCCAACCAAGATCCATAAAGGGAAGAAAAATATGAGCGGGGAACTTATATATGACATACATGAAGGGGATATGGAAAATGATGGAGCCGACAGTGTACATAGCTTGAACATGGACGAAGTCGTTACCAACAAAGTTGAGTGCTTTCCCCATACCAGCACTATAGGCATTGGTAATGTTAGTTTGGTCCAAATATTTGGTCCAGTAAACGGCAAAGGCATATAAAGTTAAACATAAATCCAACTTGATTATAAGCTTTCTCTCAGCTGGGGTATCATTAGGGTCGAACCAATGGTACCAGCAGTATTCGGCCTTGTCTTTAGAGGTGATTCGGTATTCGTATTCATCAAAGTACTTCCACCAGGGACGATTGGCTTCGTCGCGGTATTCTACAACCTCGCAAAGAGGTTCTTCTTCCTCAGCTTTCGTGAGACTGGTAGCGGATTGAGACGTCTTTTCATCGGTAAAAGAGGTATTATCGGCGGGAATATTGGGATCTATCGGGTTTCTTAAAGTAGGAAACCACCAGGCATCACGTAGAAATCTCATGGTGTATATGTGATAAATGTCAGTTTGACAAGAAACAAATGAATAAAACTAAAAATTCAAGAACAGGGAGAAGCAGTGGGTAACCAATGAACCTAAATAGACTCAGTGACAACGGGTGACGTATCTTGGAAATGCTTTGACCGTTAAGTATTATATTCTTTTAAATATGAGTAAGGCATTCAAAGATGCAAGACGATGGAACGGCTGAATTTAAAATTAACTAGTAATAAAAAAACAAATGTGAAAAGAATATGCCAAATTTTGGGCTATATTCAACTGTGCAGAAAAAGCAGAAACAAAACCATAAAATCTTGCAGGTGGGAGAATTACATACATGTCTCATATATGCAAGTTATTTTAACCTGGAACATTTTAAGGTCAGGCTCATGATGGCCGGTTAGAACTGATCCCCTACTTTTAAGGCTCCAGCGTGATAATGGCATCCTTTCTCACCCAGTCTAGTTCATCCCGATGGTAATTGACGCATGAGAAATGGCGTGTGGTCGCTGTTGAGATCTATAATCTGTGATCACATGACTTTTAAAGCTTAGATAATGTCTCTCAATCTCGCATGATGGGCAGAGGTCAATAACATTACTGAGCAGATTCGCGCGTTTAGCGCATTGGCAATGGTTATGCCCTTAATCACGCTTTGACAACGGCTTTCTAGCGGTTATTCCGGCGTTGATCAAGTCAGGCTTGGAAAATTTGGTCCAAAAAAGAGCCGGCAATCATCTAAACGAGTTAACGACCAGGGCTATTTTAGCTTGGTCCTCACTCTAGTTTTTGTCTTCTTTCGTATTAGCTAACTATACATTAGCCGGCAGCTTCCCGAAATCCCGGAGTCAATACGATGACGGTTTCAACTGCAAGCAAGCATTTTTTTTCATTAATTTGATTCAGGTGTTACTGCTCCTTTTTCGTTTTTTGGGGGAAGAGTTCGTTGAGCATTAACGTGGCAGCATCGTCAAACTATCCATCCAAAACTACTAATGCTAGTGCTTTAATCGCTTCCTCCCAAATACCGCCTTATTCTGGGAGCAGTGAACATTAGGAAATGCCCGTGTCTGCCTCATTTCCATTGAGTAATCAAAGGATAAAACCAAGCTCTTCCAAAATTGTATTTTCATTCTCGTTCCAATAAGAGACATCAAAATGTAATTCTGCATGTGTTCGTAACTGTATAGCCTCTATTAATTTCATATTGTTTTCGAGAACAAAAATTAAAAATATCAATAGCTCTGATCAGAAGAATATAGAATAAGATCACTAAATTAAACGTTCTGAACCAAATATCTAATATTATAGTCTATAACAAAAGAGAAATTATTTTTGATGTTTGATGATGGAAATAATAGATCTGATTTTTCATTATTGTTTATATAGCTAAAATTAGTGGAGACTAAAAATTAGCATTTAACTGATTTTTTAATTAATCACCTCCAAAACGAAATGCTCTCTTTCTTATTTTTTATGATGTGAAGAAGAACCGCATAAATGCTCACACCATAGTAGGCATTATTATTGTGTCAAGTTTGGTGATTTGGGCTTTGAATTTCAGGAAAAATAAACTAAACGTAATAAAAAACATTCAGGGCTTATATATATAAGTCCTTGGGCACCCAGTAGGGATTAGTAGCGTCTAAGCTTTAAACAAAATTTATCCAGTACAGAGTATTAATACAGGAGTACCATTGATAATAATATTTGATAGTTTTCTAAGGAATGCTCAAGAGTTTACTCTCATAAATAGTCAAGCTGATGGTGATCACCTGAGTCCTGTGTGTCATGTTTTACAAATTCTTTCATACGTGACGATACGAAAGATAACATATAACACCAGAAGGGAATGGGAGATGATATATGACATAACCAATGGGAAAAAAGGACTTTTTGATTGGCTAGGTTTTTTACAGCAGTTGTAAGTTTGGGGAGAAAGCAGCACCAAAATGATGAACTAACAAACGCAGCCAAAGTAATATAAAAAAAAAGCTGTGCAGAGTTCACCAAACTTTTGTGATAGTTCTCGCAAAAAAAATGATCGAGTTGTATACAAAAAAAATACATGGTTTAAGAGATATGGTGATACCCTCAACCTTCAAGACTGCAAAATAATTTCAAAAACTAGCTCGAGTCTATATTTATTATTGTGTCTATATTTAATAAAAAAAAATATTTAATTTTTACGTGAGAGATCATAATTCACAATGGTATTCAAAAGAACCTGGACACCGTCAGCTATTTCTTCAGGATTGGTGAATTCGACCGGATTATGACTTATACCATCTTTACTAGGAACAAAGATCATTGATGTGGGACATCGGAAACTGGTATTACAAGAATCATGACCAGCGCCACTTACAATTTCAATAGTATCCTCTTTGCCAACAACCTCATGGGCTGCCGCTTCAACAGCCGCGACACAATCCCGAGAAAAGTGAATCGCCGGACTAGTGAAGTCATGTTCGATTGAGATATTGATAGGTTTAGACTTGGCTGTTCCATTACCTTCAGCAGCAATGGCAGTAAAATCTTTGATAACATGCTCAATAATAGATTTCAATCCTTCATCAGTATGATGTCTGGCATCAACAGTAAACATCACTTCTGAAGGAACAACATTAACAACAGCTGGCGAAGCTTCGATAATACCTACGCTGACAAGACCCTCATGCTCATGGGCAATTTCGTTGCCTCTCACAATCATCTTAGAAGCGGCAAGAAGCGCATCAGATCTAGCACTTAGGGGCGTCGTACCAGTATGAGAAGCCTTGCCCCCTAAAACCACCTTATACCAGGTAAAAGCTTGTCCACCTTGTACAATACCGATCTTTTTCTTTGAGTCTTCTAAAATAGGGCCTTGTTCAATATGAAGCTCAAAGTGAGCCGCGAGAGGATTAAGACGATAAGATGCCGGAGTTTCTCCCAAGTATCCTATTCTAATAAGCTCTTCTTTGACTGTCTTGACTTCGGTTTCTGTAATTGACTTCATTTCATAAGCTTCTTGCAAAGGAAGTGTTTCTGCCCAAACCGCAGAAGCCATCATACTTCTAGGAAATCTGGCGCCTTCTTCGTTACACCAGTCGATCAAAGCGACAGGATAATTTGGAACGTAGTTATTTTCTTTGAAGGTTCTAAGGACCTCGAGACCGCCAAGTACACCCAGAATACCGTCATATCTACCACCGGTAGGTTGAGTGTCTAGATGAGAGCCAGTACCCGTGGGAATGCCTTCATTTTTACCAGGATATATAGCGAAGATATTTCCTATTTCATCAACCTTAACTGAGCATCCAAGGCTCTTGGTTTCGCTAATAAACCAATCACGGACGCTTTTATCCTCATCTGATAGAGCCAATCTGCAAACACCAGTTTCTGTGGGCCCCTCACCCCATCTTCCCTTGGCACCCCATAGAGCAGTGGTGTGGATGGTTTCTAGAAGTCTTTGGGCATTAATTTTGTTGGTCGAGGGCATATCGATTGTAGAGTGCATTCGAATGAGTTTTTAATAATATTTACAAAATTATTAAATTTAAACTGAGGCGAAACTACCGCGTTATATAGTTCAAAAAGTAGGGAAAGCATTACAACCACTGGGCGCTTAAAGAATGTGTTAATAGAAACGGAAGTTCGGAGCGAAAGGGACACGGCGGTTAAATCTGACGTGGGTTAGGCTAAGATGGGAAAATAGCTTGATTGCTGACTAATAATTATTACTCTTTAGCCTTCGTTTGAGCGGCTGACCTATGATAACTTACAAAATGGGTTTTAAGACAGTATAGAATTGATTAGTCATCTATCTAGACTATGGTATCCTATTATCACACCTTATCGGCTTTTTATTAAATGTGTTGAATAAAAATATAAAAAAAAAACAAAAAAAAAAAAAAAAAATTGAATTTGCTTGGCATTTACAACCACCAAAGAACTTTTGTAATCCGGTCTTACTTCTCCGTACTAATTGATAACTTATGTCTGTATCTAAATCTTCTTCTTCGAATGGCCTTGAAACGATTGGTTATTCACCTGTCCCCTTTTTGGAACCGCCTTACTTTTACGAACAAGTGAAAGTGCGTCACAGGCCGATATCTAAACTATGAAATAAAACCAATATTTCGATAAGTTATTGCATTTTGATTGGTTCAGAAAAAAGCATTGTGAAGCTCTAATTGAACACAATTCCTGATAAAACTTGGTCATTGTTTTGGTATATATATCTATAAATATCATAAAGTACCTCTAATCAATCTTCTTTTGAACTGTATCAAAACAACTTTTCAACAGTACACAAATGAATTTCCAAACTAATAAAGAAAAGGAAGTAGTGGGGGGGGATCCTATTGAAGTAGGCACAGTAGAGTGCTTCGACGCTGGTCAAAGTCAATCCCCAGATGACCTAGATCTCTTTAACGAGGCGAAAAACTACACCCCTGAAGAAATTGAAGCACTAGACAAAAAGCTTTTACGTCGAACGGATATGTATCTTATTCCTGTTTTGTGTATCACATATATGTTGCAATTCTTAGACAAGCTTAGTCTCAACTACGCCTCAGCTTATACGCTAAAGCAAGATTTAGGTCTCCAAGGTCAAAGATATTCTTGGGTTGCCGCAATTTTCAACTTTGGCTACTTGTTCTGGGCACTTCCTTCTAATATCATTATTCAGAAAGTACCCGTCGCAAAGTACACCGGAGCTATGATTATTTGTTGGGCGGCTCTTCTACTTGGACACGTAGGAGCCAAAAACTATGGTGGAATTCTTGTTCTTCGCTTTCTTCTCGGAATGTTTGAAGCTTGTATCTCTCCCTCCTGTATGATGATTTGCTCAATGTTTTACACTAAAAAAGAACAACCATTGAGAATGTGTATTTTCCTGAGTTGCAATGGTGTTGCAACTATGGTCGGGGCCCTTTTAGGATATGGCTTAGGTCATGCAAAGTCTCATGTCCTTAAAGAATGGCAACTCATTTTCCTTTTTATTGGCCTCTTAAATTTTGTTTGGGGAGTCATTTTTCTATTAATTACTCCTGATTCACCTGTAAATGCTCGCTTTTTAACTCGTGAAGAACGCGCCTTAGTTGTTAAGCGCGTTTCGGTCAATATGATGGGTATCAAGAATCCTAAATTCAACAAGAGTCAAGCGCTTGAAGCTGCCTTAGATATAAAAGTACATGCTTTAAGTTTAATTGGACTTGGCTGCGGCGTAATTAATGGGGGTGTTTCTAACTTTGCCTCATCTTTAATTAAAGGATTTGGATTCTCTGGTCTTAGTGCGACTCTTCTTCAGCTACCTACTGGCGCTATTGAATTTGTCGTCTTAGTAGCGGCTGGTTTCCTTGCCATTAGGTTTAAGAATATTCGTTGCTATTTACTAATTGGCCTTACAATTCCACCTCTAGCTGGGTTAGTTGGTATTCGACAGATATCTCTTGACCATAAATGGGCATTAGTTGGCTGTACATGGCTTCAGTACATTGTTGGTGGGCCTGTGATTCTATGCTGGGTTCTGATGACAGCAAATATTGCTGGTCACACTAAACGATCGATTATGAATGGATGGTGGTTCACCTTATACGCAGCCGGGAACATTATTGGCAGTAACATTTTCCTTGCTAAAGAAGCTCCCAGATATTATAGTGCCATGACTGGCTTGATTGCATGCTATGTTGGTATGTTCTTGCTAGGAGGTTTATTAAAATATTACATGACTTGGGATAACAGAAAGAGAGATTTAGAAAACGAAGATTCTGAAGAAGCCAGAGAAAAAGCTATCCTAGATGGTTTCAGTGATTTGACAGATAAGCAAAATAGAGGGTTCCGATACAGTCTGTGATTTATAATTATGAATATTCTATTTTTGAAAAATATATAGTTTAAACAGATGAATACAAATTTTTGTTCTACTCTCGTTTCAAATGTATGAAATTATTATTTTATGTTTTTTTAAAAAAACTTCAGACATAAAAATTTAGAGCCCATTTTATTGGAATTTACATTAAGAGACCAATGAAGTATAAATATATAGAGTGTGCTTTAATTATAAGGATTGACTTAAATATCTCCATTCGATCTTGAGATCTCATATGAGTATTCGGGTTGAAAACACGAGTATAGATTGAACGGAGTAACTGTAGCGTTATAAGTAAATGCCGCTTCTCGATCTTCAATAAATCTTTTAGGCTTTGATTGATTGGCAGCAGCATCAGCCAGTAGTTGGGCCTGGCAAGATTTTTCCATAGCGATAAACATGAAGGCGGCCTCATCAACAGAACGGCCTGTAGTCAGAATACCATGATTCTGAAGAATGACTGATTGTTTGCTACCCAATGCAGCTGCAATGTGTTTACCTTCACCCCCATCCAACACAACACCACCAAACCCTTCGTAAACGGCATGTGCGTTATAAAAGAGACAGGAGTCTTGACTAATCATTTCAAGAGGTTTGCCAAAAGTACTATAGGCCTTACCATAGATTGAATGGGTATGGCATGCGGCGTCAACATCTGGTCTAGCCTTGTGAATTTCAGAGTGAATGCAAAAGCCAGCGTGATTAATGGATAACTGGTTTCCATCTGGCAGGATTTCACCCATTTCATTAACATGTACCATATCTTCAGCCTTGAGCATGGCGAAATGGACCCCCAGGGGATTGATCCAAAATGTATCCCTGTCGACGGGATCGCGGATAGAGATATGGCCCGCTTGGCCTTCAGCGTAGTCTTTTCGGGCAAAGACCCTAAACGCAGCTGCCATATGATTTAGCATCCACTTGCGCTTTTCGTACATATCGGTAAAATTGGGGATAGTATGATTAGCCTTACCACCAAAGGTGATTGATGATTCTTGAACAATGGGTTCAGAGCTTGTTTGAGTTGTAACGGGAGACATATTTAAATTTACTTGGTGCTTTTTTGAGGAGTGCTTTAGATGATGTAGTAGAAATGATTCTTACTATAGTTGCCAAATTATTGTACTAGTAAAAAAACCGATTTTATGGATGTTAAAATAACCCAAAGCCCAAAGCCTACTATATATAATTCCGCGGCTAACTTGAATAGAGGAAGATCATCGGTCTTGATGTAATCTATCCTTATCTTTTTTTCTTTTTTTCTTTTTGTGTTTAGCCGCGTCGCTCTCAGTTGCCATTAGGGTTGCTACTTATCCGCATTATTACTACCCAATCACCACAAACTGATTAGTCTTAGTTACCACCCCCATATCTCCATCCCTAAGCATCTATAATATAAAACACCAAGAATTTTTATTAAATTGGGGTTGTCAAACAATAATTAAAAATCTATAACAATCATACGATTTATACGCGTGTTTTCTTCTGAAGTAGCTCAAAACTATACTTTTTTTGGTTTCCTTTCCTTTCTGGATAGACCCAAAAATAAACAATAGTTGTACATTACTGGATCATAAATATTTTATACACTTATCGTAAAATGCGCTAACAGAAATACATCTTAGGCGTTCTAAATGTCTATTTTTGCAATCTGGATTCAGCCGCTTTTCTCATAGCATCTCGTAAGGAGTCTGGAGACTCAATTGAGCTTGGACCCACGGATGATTGACCTCCTAACACAAATTCTCCACCAATTAAACCACTTTCATCGTAAAATCCATCTTCCTCGTCATCAATGTCGTAGGCGTTTCGTCCAGCAAGAGTCAGGCTATCATCGACCAAAGTCTTGCCGCTGAGCATAGGATCTGCCGCATCGCACTCTCTTTCCAATGTCTTACAGAGATCCCAAAAGTTTCGATCGTGATCAGAATAAACATTATGTGTTAGCTCGTGGCACAAAACTTTTCTTATTCCACTGTACTGTCTCCATCCATCGTTAGAGTCTGTTCGTAGTCGTAGCGATATTTCCTGCCCCATGTTTATATTGAACCCCAGTCGCTTTCCATTATGAGTTGTGTTAGTGACAGGATCCAGCTCAGTCAAAATCCCGACCGAAAACTTGTGCTTCTTCATAATATGTAACACTGCGGGATCACTGGCCAGTCTCTCGAGTAGCTCTTGAGCTTTTTGAAACCCGGGACAAGGCAAAACTTTAAGCCCATGAAAAACGTACTGAGTATCGGCAGAGTCTAATGTATTAATAGGTCGATTGGTTTTTAACACATTGGGCTTGGAGTTTCTTATTATTGATGCATTTCTAATACTTCTGGCTTTTAGCTTTTGTAACTGCTCGCTGTGTAACTTCTCCTGTTTGGCAATTTGTGCCACTTCAACCTGCGCGGGACCCAACAAGAGTACACGGCTTCGAGATGCTGCATTTTCAAATATAGAAGCAAGTTCGTTAGTCTCAGATTCTTCAGAATACTTAACAAGCCCTTTTTTGGGTATTATCAGCTTCTGGTTTTCCTTGGGCACGCCCGTTAGTTCAGCTAAGTTAGATCTTAAGGTGGCAAGGGTCGTCTTTGAGTCATCATTGAAAGAAAATTCAAGGGGCTTCCCTTGAAAGGTTATTGTTAAAATCATTAAGAATAGATGATTGAGTAGGTTCAGCTTTACTCTGTGATAAGATACATATCAGTACTTATATTGTAGTAGATATGAAGGATTTATAATAGTATCTCAATGATATCACGGGTTAGGGCTTTTCGGGTTCTCAAGCCTTCTTACAAATCGCCACCGAGATAGGAAAAATATCGCTAGAATGATTTCTATCCACGCCACCTTACTATAGGCCCTGGGTTTGATTCAGAAATTCAGTTTATCAGCTGGGAACGATTGGTTATAGAAAGAAAACTTTTGATAATATACAAGAAAATTCTTCTTAAGCGCTATGTAAAGCTATCGTGCTTTTTCCTGAGCTGTATGCTCCATATTTTGAATCGTAACCTGGGATATATAGAATATTTTAGTTTCTGCTTATCTCAGGTCTCATAAGGTGATAAATTGTAAGAATTACACCTCAAAATAATTAATTATTGTCGATAAAGACTTGGAAAATACAAATAATAAATAAATAAATAAATAAAAAATAACAAAAAACAAGTACATATAAAATCCGAATTGCTGGAACTCATTAGAGATCAATTAAAGAATATTCTGAGCCATTGCTATGGAAAATACGCAAAGGTATTATTTTTTGAGTCCCTTATTTGTCAATTCCGGATGGCTAGGACCTCTCCCATATTTACGAGCGTTACTTTTACTTAATGCAAACATCCATCCTGAGAAAGGAACCATTACTAAGGCCCATACACCAAGATTCTTAAAAACTCTGTTTACCTCTTTCATTATCATTTGACGATCCATTGTACGCATAATTGTCCCCACATTTAGGTGAGCCATACCCTTTGTAGACACTGCAAGGTGTTTTAAAACGTTGGAATTCATTTAGTTTAGATTATCTTATCCAATTGGTGTAATGGTAAACAACTCCCAGAATATTTCACAGATTCAGAGCAGGCTGGCTATTTATATATACATGCAACAAGTCACATAGCAACGATATTCAATATTGAGGAAGGCATGGAGATGGTGTCTATTGTTACCGGTTTCAGACAAGAGCTAACTTCTAATGCATATTACCACTTCACATGATCTTTTATACTACTTATTGTGATGCCCCGTGACCACACTATATTTATTCTTTATAAGCGAATAATATATGAGAAATTCATTTTAGTAGAGGATATTATTGACGATTCTTGAGACATTAGTATGGCTGATACCTTTCATTGGTCCCCTTGGTCTCTTTCCCTGAGTTTGAGGATTCAGCGGAAAGTTTAGCTTTGGCTTTCTTGGGATTTTTTTTACAAGGTATGGTTTTCTTAGCTGGCTTCTTTTGGCCTTTGATGCTGTTACTCGAGCCTTTCTCCTTACTTTCTCCTTCCACAGTGCTTAGGGGAGGTACTAAATTGTTAGAAATGGAACCCATATCAATATCCATTTCGTCATTATAGTTGCTTATTTTATTTGTATTACCTTCATAAGGTTTGATACAGTCGTCGCTAGCTTTCCATAGTTTGAGATTACCATCTTCACCACCCGTGTAAACCACTTCATGCTGACTACTGGCCCAAAGTGTTCGTACAACCTCTTCTCCATGCGCACCAACAAACTCTAGACCATCATCGACATCAATCTTCTCATTGTTGAAAGGAAGTAATTTCAATTGTGATTTTTTGGAGTTACTTCCGACGGCAATAGAATGGTCGTAAACATTTACGACGTATTCGCAGTCCCATTTATCCCGCACATCACCAAACTCTAGTGGTTTGGGCTCAACCAACTCTTCTGTAGTGATGTCTGAAACTTGATAGATGGAAAATGTTTCCATGTGAGATAGTCCATAGACTCGGTTCATTCCAATGAATCCAGCTTGGTGAATTGACGCTCCGTGATTGATCGTTTGATGAATAGCGTCATCTTCGTTAGGAATAGCTGTATTATATATATTTATTAAGCCATCTACAGATCCAGATAATGCAGCAGATGTATCCTTATCATGAAACTTGACGCAAGTTACATCGTCGTTATGTGAGTCGATATAAGCCATGGCCTGCTTATCTGGGAATCTCCAATCCCAGAAAATCACACCAGCATCCGTGCCAGCCAGTTCAGTACCGCTTACTACTCTGTAGTCTCTCACATCTAAGGACAACAGAGCAGCATTCAAATCTGGTTTTAGCCAGCATTGAGGTCGTGAAAGATCATGAGAATTTGAGGTCAAAGAAGTTGGCTTAACACGAATGTCCCATAGTTTCACACCATCCGAGCCTGTGGTAGCTACTGTATATGTAGAAACCGGTAAAATAGCTGTTAAACGACTTGGATGAAGGTTTTTTATGTTTAAAAGTGAAGATTTACTAGCAGAACACTGCTTGAAGTGGGTATAATCGATGGGCAAAAGGGTCAAGGACGAGGATGATATTCCTGCCACGAGAGCTGGTGTTGGAAGCGAGGTCAACGGTGCAATATGTAGCACATAGTCTTTTCCAAAATTATATGCTGCCTCTTGTTCACAACTTATTAGCATCGTTTATACGCATATATATAGAGTATATTTAACGTGTCTTGTCTGTCGTGAACTTTCCTATCTAATCTATTATTGTCAATTATCCATTCAAAAAGGAACGTTGCGCCTTTTAATAAGTGCTTAGTCATGTATTATATTGGGAGTGTCTTTTTTCACTTTTTTTCGTTTTTGTTCATCACCATTTTTTTATCGGTCAGTAGTTTAACATTTTTGATGCAGAATTATTCAACTTTTTATTTTATTTTCCTTTTTTAGCTTTTTTTTTTTCTTTTCGCTTTGCACATTCAACCATTTTCTTACTATTGTCATTTATTAATTAAAATGTCGTTTGTGAGTAAGTATATTTTTGTGCTTAATACGCATTCTAACTAAACAAGAGCCTAGACTTCCTTATTATTTGTCCTGGACCAATACTAACTGAAGACTACAGATAAATCCTCAACGCGTTTTGCGCCTAAAGTCAAACCTAGAGGGCAGCTACGTCGCCGCTCTTCAGCTTTACCAACTCAACAGAAACAAGCTATTGCGGACGCATTAAAAGAAACCGCCAAAACGATCGCTTTGTCGTCTTCGACGTCAAATAGTGCTATCAGCGACACGCCAACGATAAGCGAAATCTCGGATAAACCCGTTGCTCTGCCTATTTCTAGTACACCTGAAAGCTCCCAGCTTTTTGCCGGATTTAAATTTTCTGATCAACATTCAGCTGAGTTTCAATCCTCTGGTGCGGCAGATAATGAACCAAACCCTCCTTTTTTACTGACGCCAGCTGCTACACAGGAACCTGTAACAGTAATTTCACCAGCTCCTATTACTGTTACAACGAAACCTTCAAATCTTGAAAATGAAACCTCACGTCCTAATAGATTTTCTACAGTTTCCGATAGGAAATCCAACTTAATAAGTCAGCCACGTTTGACTACTATAGCAAAAACTTCGTCCCCAGTGCGTCCCCAGACGCCAATTTCTCTATCGACGGGAGACAGTAGACCTTCTACTCCAATCCCTACCTCACCGCGGGTGGTTTCATCGCCATCACTATCAATGCCCACGGCTCGACTTTCGTCAATTAACGCATCGAGCTTAAGATCGCCTAATAGTGCTAAATCCCCTATAACGTCTACGGGACCTAAACCAGGTACCCCACTCTCTTTGCTGCGGTCGCCCAAGACAATAGTAGACTCCAACGCATTACTTGAAAACAATATTTTGGAACCCCCAAATGAAGTAAACAGTAAAACTGTTCATCATAATAACACTGATCAATCATCTCTACCGTTGCTAATATCAACCCCTAATAGAAATGTCATTTCCTCCACGATACCAGGAAGCAAGCCTGTTACTAATGCGTTTCCAATCCCTTCAAATGTTAGTGTAGGACAACCGGTTTCATCACTTCGTTCTTCAATTAAAGTTGCGCGAACGCCAGCGTTATTGGACGCCCCTATTTCAGCTGATGGGTCTATTATTTCCCGTGGACTTGGCATGCGAGGAGGGGACGAAGATGGTTCACGCTCTTCAACGATCATTAATTCTTCAATCGTTACAGACCAGCTTGGTTACAATGAAGCCACCAAGTCCTCGTCTTTTGAAACTGTAAATCGACCCTCCTCTAAACAGAATAATATCGAGACTGTTGCTGTTACTGAAAAAGTTTCAGAAAATGGAATAGGTAGTGGTTCAGATGATGACAATACTGCGACGGGGTCCGTCGATATTGTCTCAGAGGCTGCAGCTGTTGCTAGAACATCTAGATCTACAAATACTCGATCCACTTTTGTCACAAAAAGAAAGGTAAATGCTTTAACTGCCCCACCTACGAAAAGGGTCAAAAAGGAGGAAAGAGGTGATTCATCTGAAGCAATTATGCTTCAATTGAAAGGGAAATCATCAGCTGGCAAGAGAGCCGAAGTCAATGATGATGGGACATTACCAGATAGCGAAAAGACAGCCAGGGTCGACCGTAGAATTTTTGAAATCGGTACCCATAAAGATGAGCACACCTACGTTGTCACTGGTGATGATATTAGCATGCTTATGAAAGATCGTCAACGCCGTTCTAGGTCACCTACCAATCATGATAAGGTCATTATTGATGTTGAGTCTGTTACAATGGCTCAATTATGCGGTGATCTTCATATCGGCAAGCTTAGTGATAATCATTCACTGGTGATGACCGCTAGAGAGAAGAGGATGAAGAGGAAACTGCAGGATAAGTTAACTCGTGATAGTCGTGCCAGTAGTGTTAGCAGTCGGGAAGGCTCGCCTGCCATTGCTTTAGAAAACATCGTTGAAAAAGGCAAAAACGACGAATCTTTCGGGAGTGATGACGAAAAGAAAGACGCTAAAGCTATGATGAATGAGGAACTAATCAAAAACACGCCTATTAACGTCCCCAGTCGACAAAGCGGCACACTTCAGCTTAGAATGATCGATGGTCGAATTGAAATCAATGCCGACTCCCTTCATGTGAACCGTTCTGAAGGTGCTATGGAGATTGCTTCAGCCACCGACAAAAACGTTGAAGAGATTATGAGATTTGACAAATATGTTAATTCTGCATCATATTCTAAGAGAGAGAGACCTGAACGTTGGGATAATGATGAAACTTCTAAGTTCTACAAAGTGCTATCTCAGTGGGGAACTGATTTCAATTTAATTGCTCAGATGTTTCCTTACAGAAATAGACGTCAAATTAAGAGCAAGTTTAAATTAGAAGAAAAGAAAAATCCTTTGAAAGTTCATTTGGCTCTTGTGCGTAAATTACCAGTTGATATTGATACTTATGAAGCCGCGGGTGGTGGTAAAATCATGGACGATCCTCACGACATAGAAGTTGAAATAGAGAAGATTCGAACTGAGCATGAAGAATGGCTCACGAAGGAGAAGGAGAGTATAGCTGAAGCTAGAAAGGCTGATTCTGCCGCCGCCCTTAAAAGTGAACAAGCTATGTTTAACATGGGTCCTCCAAAGAGACAAAGCAAATCTGAGAGACTTCGACTTCTTCGAGCCAATCAAACAATTATTGGTACAGTTGGCGAAGTCAAGCGAGAATTACATGAAGTAGCTTTTTGATTTGGCTCTCTTAGTGCATGTTTCTCAAACCCCACTGTCAATTTTTGACTTACTCCTTTTTTTATTCAGAATCTCCCTTAGTTTTTGGTCTATTTTCTTATTTTTTGGTAACACTTGTTTTATTCTTCATTTTGCTATTTTTTTATTCTTAAGCTTTAGGTTATTGTTTTTTATTGTACATTATGGGTGCTGTTTTTGTTTTTTACTATGACGTTCATTTTTATTATTTCTATTTTGATATTTTCTCAATACCAAATCAGTTTACACTAGGTTGACTCAAATATATTTTGTTCTCTTATTTTGAATCTGAATTTTACATATTATTCGACGAGCAAGCGGCGCCTGTCCGGATATGAATAGTAGCGGCGCTTGATGAATCATAATTTCTAACGGCTCTTTGGCAATATATGTGTTGTCAGGCAAACGGATTAATCTGTTATAAATGGTAAGCTAACATATACCAATTAGAAAAGGTGAATATCAGATTAATATTAATTATTTTAACAGAGTACATTTAATGGCGTAGTGACAGAGTTTCCTTATTTGTCTTTTGATTACTTTCGGTTTGTTTTAGGCCGTCCGCCGCCTCTAGCTACATTTCTGTCACACATTCACACGTACCATCTACAAGGGTTAGAGAATTCGCTTTATAATGGCCCCGTAATATATTGTACTCAAGTCACAAGAGATTCCCTTATGTGCATTGATAATGGCAAAAAGTATGGTCATTTACGGAATTTAGTCAAGGGTCTGCCCATGAATTCTCCAGTAAGTATTAGCATCAGCCCTGAGTATTGCATCCAAGTCACTTTGATAGATGCCAATCATTGCATTGGATCGTGTATGTTCCTGATTGAAGATCATAAAAAATCGATCTTGTACACAGGGGATATCCGAGTTGATTCTAATTTTCTGGCAAGTTTGTCTAAGCAGCCAGTAGTGTTGCCCTACATTGTCAATAAAAAACTCGACACGATATATATTGATACTACATTTTCTATAAGGTCAGAACCTTATACTGAAATACCGCCCAATATTCAGGGAATTATAGATATCATACAAATTATCCAGCTTTACCCTGAGGAAACTCGATTTTACCTCAATACATCCACAGCCGGAACAAACTCAGATTGTATATCCGGTTACGAAGATATATGGCTATACCTTGCTTCAGCCTATAAAGCTAAAGTTCACGTTAATTTGAGTCAATATTTATTATTTGAGAATCTATCGTCTTTCAATAACAAAGGAAGTTTTCCATTCTCTTCTTATTTTACTGGCCGTAGTAATACTGAAAAAGTGAACCAGGGTTGCCTTACAACCCAAGGGTCAGATGCAAAATTCCACTCGTGCAAGAGAGAGGAATGTGAATTTTTAAAGGATGACAATCATTCACAACCTGTTGTCTTTGTACAGCCGGTTGTTGATAAGACTAGCGCCGAAATCTGGAGTCAAAATAGGGCCCGGAGCCTTGAAAGTTTTGATTCAAACGCTATTGATACACCAAACTCCTATGCACAATTCTTAGACGGTTGTCATGAAAACATCAAGGGTCGCTCTGCCTATTATATAATTGCTGAAAATGAAATATATATAAAGTCTTCCACACCAACAGGTGAAATCAAGCTTCTTCCTACAAATCTTTACATTCCATTTTCAAAGCACTCTTCGTTTTTTGAAATGAGAGAATTAGTTCGGCTTTTTCGGCCAAATGATGTTTACCCGTGTGTTCTGCCCAATCAGCCCGGTGGAAAGGATTTTAGAGCTATAAAAGCATGGTTGAACGGGTTTTCAATCCTGAGGCTTTTTGGTTCAGAGTGCCGAAATTTAGGAGGTTACAGATTTGATCAGGAAATGAAAGAGTTCGTTTTTTTGCAGCAACAAAGAGGGTTTAATCTTCATGCGTTTCCCTCACAATTAGAGAAAATATGTTCAGGTGAAGTCTCATCAGAAGATGACCAATTGAACATGCCTTCAAATATTCACAAAAGCGATACTAATACGTTATCTAATAGAAGAATGTTAAATGGCGACCCTAGAAATGCCAAATTTACCATGGAGTTGGATAACCTGGAGGCAACTGAAGTAAGACTGAGACGAGCAGCCCAGGCTACAAAATTACCCCCCTTTCAGAAAAAGCACTTTAAAGGTAAGGGAAATAGGATAACCCCTGAAGAGCTAACAAACTCGAGCAGTTCTAGTAGCTCGGTTTCTGAACTTCTAGTTATGTTGAATCGATTCAACAGCCAGGAATCTCAATATCAGGACTCTCAATGCCAAAACTCTAAAGACCAAGACTCTAAAAAGGAGACCAGTTACGTTTTAAAAAAATCTTATCAGGGTAGGGTAAAGGCTTCGAGTACATTGGCAGATACCTTCAAATCCAGTAAAACACAAACCAGAGCTACTGTGTCAAGCTCACAGTCTGAATCATTTTCAAATGACGAGGAACTGAAATCCAATGAAACTGACATTGACGAACTGTCAGACCTTCTTTCAAGCGTATTAGTCCCCAAAAAAAAGGCAAGAAAGCAGGCTATTCATATAGGCTCTAAAACAGTGCGAAAAGTCTGTAAATCAAAAATGAGATCTGGAGGGCTTAATAGTTCACCTTCTAGAGGTAAAATAAAACTCGAAAGAAAAGCTAGTCTAAATCGAAATAACACAGCGAACAAAGGACCAATGGTACGAAAAAGCTGGAAACTTGATCACGTTTAAAAATAATTGAATACCCATTGAAGTTACAATAACCAAGCATAAAAAACGTGAAAGAAAAAAAGCTATACCTGTTATATATTTTTTAGTCATATAAGTCAACTGAGGGAGCTTGGCAAAAAATCTAATTTGTAAAGTAAAGAACAGGTCTATTGTCCATATGGTTAAGCTTCTTAAATTTTTAATTTGTAATTGATCCCAAACGAACGAGGATTTATATCAGGCTTTCAATTCAACGCTTTTTTCAGAATTTGTGGCTCAGCAAGTAATGTTCATGATATGGAAATCAGCAATGACGTATTAGTATATCGGAGGCCGATAAGTCTATGCATAGCATCCTAACCTATATATCTGTGATACCTAGAACTCTTCAACCCCTTAGTTTTCCCATATTGTAATTAACAACGATACCTTAAAATATGATGAATATTCAATCAGTTCTTTTTATTGGATCTGGGGCCGTTGGCACTGTCTTTGGTAACCTACTAGTCAGGTACCCCGGTATTAAAACAATCGGAATGGTTGCTAGATCAAACTATGAAATTCTTAAAACTTCAGGTATCACCATGAAGATGGTTCTACCAGATGAAGTTGTTCCTGATCAAGTATTCAAGCCTGATGTAGTAATTTCCAATATTGATATTGATGCAGGGAAGTATACAGGTGATAAGTACGATCTTGTAGTTGTCGCCACTAAGGGGGCAGTTGAGGCAGTTAAAGGCTTAGAGCAGGTTCTTGGGCCAGAATCCATTATAATGTTAGCTCAGAATGGTGTGGGTATTGAAAAAACTTATCGAGATTTCTATCCTCACACAGCTCTGGTTTCCGCTGTAGTTCGAACATCCTCTGAATTAAGATCAACCGGGCTATTGGTTCAGTTTGCTAAGAAGTTTCACATTTCATGTGGTCTGGTTTATCCTACTAGAAATAATTCTGAGTATGAATTTTACACTGAGAAGCTTGAACAGTTTTCAAAGGACTCTTTGGCAGCTGGCATAACTGGTTTTGACATTGTCGATGATATAGAAGCTGACCGATGGGAAAAGGTTCTTTGGAATGGCACTTACAATACTCTATGTGCCATTTCAGATTTGGGACCTGCCGCTTTCCAAAACTCTGGTTGCGTTCCTGAATGCGACCCTCCTTTATACACACCAGAATCATTAGTTCGAGACGTTCTTACTGAAATACATCGTGTAGGTACTGCTTCAATTGGACAAGATCGTATGGTTGGTCCTGAAAAAATCGAACAATTGCTGGAATGGACTGGAGCCAATGGATTGAATGGGTTCATTCCGAGCACATTACAAGATGTCAGAAAGGGAAAAGAGATAGAGTTTGGACCGCTTTGTGGAAACATAATTAGGGCTGCAAGACGAGTTAACGTGCCAACCCCAACCTTAAATATAGTTTACGCCTTGTTACAAGCCGTGAATTATAGAATTAAATCTCAACTAAAAGATAAGCAGTGTGAAACTAAAACCAGCTAACTAACCCATTATATATATTTTTCAGAATGTAACATTTTTAGTATGATTTAAGAGTATATTTACAAAGGATATAAATCTTTTTGATTTGGATAACTGTGTGTCAAAATCTAAGGAAGCCATTCGCGAGGCATTTTCAAAACATCTAAAAGTTCCTGTTCTCTACTTCCTTCTTCTGGGGAATGTTGGTAAACCCAGCCAGCAGTCAAAGGTAAACTCATCAAAATACTCTCAATTCTACTTCCAGGTGTTTGAAGGCCAAACTGAGTACCTCTATCGTGAACAAGATTAAATTCAACGTAACGGCCTCTTCTGATTTGTTGCCACCACTTCTGCTCTTTTGTAAAAGGCTGGTTCATTCTTTTCTCGATAATGGGAACGTACCCCGGTAGGAATGAGTTTAGACAGGTCTGAGCAAACTCAAATAGTTCTTGAGGGTCTTTATTATCCAAGTCGTCGAAAAATATACCACCTACACCTCTGCATTCGTTACGATGAGGAAGGTAGAAGTATTCATCACACCATTTCTTAAATTTGGGGTAATATTCAGGATCATGTTGATCACAGGCGTCCTTAAGCGAGTTGTGAAAGTGAATAACATCTTCTTCGAAAAGATAAGAGGGAGTTAGATCAGTACCACCACCAAACCACCAGGCTTGAGGAGTGCCATCTTGGTTCATGGTCTCGAAGTATCTATAATTAAGGTGCACAGTAGGGCACATAGGATTAGTAGGGTGGAGCACCTGTGATAAACCACAGGCAAAAAAGGGGAGCTTTCCATCAGAATTGGCGGTCATATTCTTGTGATTAACTCTCATTTTTTCAATGGCTGCAGGAGGTAGTTCGCCGTGTACTACAGAGATGTTAACACCGGCCTTTTCAAAAGTATCACCATTCTGCAGTACGGCAGAAACACCACCTCCACCAGTCTCACCACGCTTCCATTCGTCGTATTGGAACTTCTTTCCGTTGGGTTCGAGCTTTTCAAGGTTAGTAGCAATAACCTGCTGCATTCGACGGATATAAGCTTCCATCTGTTCTCTCATAGGGGCATCAGGGCCGGGGGTGGGCTTTAAGACAGGGGGAGTTGTAGAAGAAGAGACATTAGAAGCAACCATAGCCTCATGAGTTAAAGGAGCTGACATTATTAAGGTTTAAATTATATTTGGGTGTGATTATGAATAACTAGATTCACGATATCTACAGTTATTCCGGTTTAGTAGCTTATTTCAAGGACAAAAATTGAAATTTAGATATTCAAGGAACTCACAATTCAATATATATATATATATATATATGCAGGTTTCTGTGTATCAGTCTATCTGTTTACTTAGGTAGGTATACGTATAACCTATCTAATATCGCCGTATAAGTCGTAATACCGTAATATTAATGGGGTGGTTTTCGCTAAAGGCCTCTTGCATTCACCAAGTGGATCAGGAGATTTCGACGTTCTCGTTGGGATGAGGGTTCGGACTCCTAAGCCGCACTGTCGTTGACATTTGTTTTTATTTTTTATCAAGTTTTTTTTTTGTTTTTTTTGAAATCAGTTGCATACATTTTACAAAACTCAATTGTTAGTGAAAACTAGATCGACAGATTTAAATGGCGAAAAAAAATAATGGTTTGGCCGCTATGTTGGCTCGCGAGAAAGCTCATGCTTCAACCTTGGAGAAGCTAAATCGTCGTAATATAGCGCAAAAAGCAAAGGGTAAGAAGACTGTCCATCATCAAGGTAAGAAGACAACGAGAAAACTAATCGCAGATGCCAAGAAACTCGCCGGTGATGATGATAATGAAGTTCCTGAATTGGTCGAAGATGTCAACTCCGCCATGGAGACTGTTGTTAACACTGAAACTGCCACTGAAGTTGAAGTAAACGAAGCCAATGTTGACCCCGGAACTGCCCCTAAAACTCCTGCAGAAATTGTTGCTAAGATTATCCGCACTAAGCGCGCGTTGATTCCCTTCAAACCTTCTGGAAAGATTTTACTCATCGGTGAAGGTGACTTTTCATTTGCTTCAAGTATTGTCATTACTGGTCTTAGTTACGATGTTGTAGCTACTTCGTTTGATTCTGAGAAGCAAGTTTTGGAAAAATATCCTGAAACTGTTTCCAAATGTCTTTCGACCTTGGGTATAAACTTGGATTCTTTGAAGGCAGATAACAAGAAAAGAAAATTTGAGGATCTTAAATCTGCGGAAATTGAAGAAAGTAATGATCACGTTGAAGAAGTCGGTGGAGTGATAGAGGTTGCTAACGAATCCCCCGAAACTACTGAAGAATCAATAGAACTTATTGAAAATTCTACGGAAAATGAAAAGTTTAATCAATTCATGCCTACTCCCAAGTCAACCGTGTACTTCAATATCGATGGCACTAAACTTCCCACTTATAAGCAATTCAGACGTTTGCCCTTAGAACGTCGATTTGACTGTGTTATGTTCAACTATCCTCATACTGGCAAGGGAATTACCGACCAGGATCGTAATGTTCTTGATAATCAAAAGATGCTTATGGGCGTTTTCGAATCTGTTAAGTATGTGTTGAGATATGGTCCTATGAACAAAACTGTCAGTGCTTCTGAAAAAAAGACCAAGGAAGAAGAGGAAGAGGACGAAGATGATGCTAAGCTAAATTTTAAGTTTGAAAATGAAAACGTTAGACCTAGGGGTGTATTTGCTGTTACTCTGTTTGATTCCATGCCTTATACGCTTTGGAATATTAAGACTTTGGCTAAAAACTCAGGTTACCGCTTGGTGCGTAGTGGTCCCTTTGAGTGGGATGCCTTTCCTGGTTACGCACATAAGAAGACTAAGGGTCTAGGTGATACTAACAAGCGTGCAGAAACTAGAAATGCTAGAGTCCACGTCTTCGAAATGGTGGAAAAGTACGATCCCGAAATTGTGGTGAAGCCCAAACTGAAAGCTATGCCCAAGCGTAAACAAAAGGGCCGGAAAAGAGAAAACAACGATCGAGTAATATAATTAAAGGTTGATTAATTTAATGGTTTGGTTAAACAAACAATAAAATGAGCTCTTTGTATTTTTAGATTGTATTATAAATATTATTAATATATATTTGTCCAAAATTGAATTGAAACAATTGAACAAGCTCGTAAAAGATACTTATGAAATAGAAAAGCCTTTATTTAATGGTAACTCTCTAAGAGAGGACTCAACTTGGATATACCACTCTCATATTGCTTTCCGGATATTTTTCTTCAGTTATCAGATCCCACACGTATTTTTGAGTATCTAATTCCTGTTCTTGACCCAAAAAGTCCATACCTAGTTCCTGGCGGTTTTGTTTAGCATTCTGTTCGGCCTGTTTGCGCATGAGTGTAGCAAACTTTAGGAGTAACCCACGGCCGTAGATATGGCCATTTGGCAACACTACTGAATCTGAGTCCACATAACTGTGAACATGATGAGCAAACGGTAGTGATTTAGCAATTGAGGCCAAGTCAGTCGAACATACGGGGCAAAATGTCGAAGAAAGAAGTGATGCTGATAAGCTGGAGGCCTCAAGTTTTTGTTTACGTTTTTGCCTAGATTTGGGCTTTGGAACTGATATAATATGTGACGTAAATTCATCGTTCACACTCTCAATTGTTTCAGTAAAGTCACTATCATCATCCTCATCCATACTATCATGATAAACTACTTCTTCATTTTTGCTGTTATCCAGTATACAAGATCGTGTTTTCAAAACACTAATTCCAGTACTGAGACACTTAATAAACGCACTATCGCCCAATTGAAAGCACGGAGTCAGATCATCAGGTGAAGAATTCGAAGTCATATAGTCGTCATTAGAAGCCGTATCAAATAGTCCATACATGCGGTAGAATTCATGCAAAAATGAAGTTATGAGCCGGGTATAGCGTTCCAATGACAGTAATTCCAGGTACGGGATGTCTACTAATAGATGCTCCTTATCCTTGCTTTCTCCCTCTGGTTGGTCTATATCCATATCGCCTTGGTTCATTCTACTTTGATGTACGATGGCATCAGAATACGCCAAAAGACCAGCACATTCCTTCAGCTTTGTATAATACTCTATTCCGTCGTCGGACCATTTGACCAACCATTTTGAATAGTAAGCCACAGCCTCATTGATTTTTCCCTGGCGAACTAGCTCAATATAAGCTTGTAACCTTGTTTCGAACTCCAACGAGGATCGATTTTTCTTCAAAAACTGTTTCGCGTCAGTCATACACCAGGTCAATAGGGCATTGATGTTTGGCGGCTGATGATTTTCTGGTGGCATTAACGCGGCGATGACATTGTGAGCTTTGACTAAAATATCGGTATCTACCAGAGCAGCTAGGTTCGAAGACTCCACTAACGCTTTTGCGGTTAGAGGTTTAGCTGTTTTGAGTAAATGATCAATCAGTAGACGAGTCATGCGAATATGTGAAAATGTGTCGTACTTGGCTGATTGCTCATGGTCTTCCTTCTTGCGTTTAAGGTGCATTGAGGTGTTCATGTAGTCTTCGTAGTCAAGATCATCATCTCCAAACTCAAAATTATCACCGTCTTCATCATCAATATTTTTTTCTTCGCTTAGGCCTATGACTTCTTTGGAGTCTTTATATTCGCCCTCTGTTATGGTTTTACTGGAGATATCTGATTTCTCAGCATTGGTCTCCACTAACTTACTTGCGCTAGATCCACAGAATATCTCATTCAAATGCCCAATTCTAACACCAATTGTATTTATATTACTTCTTTGCTCGATCGCTAAAACATCCATTTTACGTTTAAGTCCTTGCACTCTTTCTATGAGAGAGTCCATCTCCTGCAGTACGCGAGTTTTGCCTTCCTCTCCGTTATTTGCATTAGATAACTTGCTTTTTTGGCCAATAGTACTACTTACGACTTCGAAATCATGATCCATGATTTTCTGTGCATTTTTGAACGTTCGGCGAGAGGTCTCAAAAGGTACACGCAGGAGGGGTTCCTCTAGCTGGACAGCATTCATGGGATTAAATGACATCTCAATAAATAACGCTTTTTTTATCGAACCGCTATATATTTATAAACTTTTTCAAAAACAATCTTATAAAGTTAGAAGTTGTGTTGATCTCGAAGATTTTCTGCCTATTTCGGATTGCTCTCCTCAGTTTACTAATGAAGCAACACTTGCGATCACAGAGGAAAGAGGTCCGCGTAGAAAGTACTCGTGAAACGTATGTACTTACAAAAAGGTAGTAAAGATGTGGCTTGGTTTAAATTGAAGATAAAAAGTTGGATTTCTTGGAAATAAAATGTTTGTGAGGAATATTGTTCCTGGTAATAGCCTATCAGTGGGGTAAGCTGGTCTATTCTTATCAGATAATAAGCCTCAGTCAGTGGCGACGTGGGCTTAGTCAGCATTTTTGATTGATACTTGTTTTTGAAAGCTCAAGATAAACATGAATGTCAAATAATAAATAATAACATTTTTTTTATACAATACTAAAAGGGCCAAAGCCTAAAGAAACATGATAGAACGACAGAATCATCTATGGGGATAAGCAGGTACTAACCCTTGTTTTAGATAAATGATTCACTCTAAAAAAATACAATGGAATAAGAAATATATGGCGCGAGAAACTCACAGGAATCAAAAAGCCTAATTCTGAGAGAACTTTTCTCTTATAAGTTTCATCTAAATTTTTTTATTGTTAAAGAATTGTCAAACTCACTTCAGACTAGAGGTATCTCTTAGACAGGGGTGTGCTTAGTATTTAATGAGGACAGGAGAAAGCAAGAGGGCGCTTATAAAGTTTCCAATCTTCCCAAAACAGCCTTGGTGAATTCTTCAGTAGTAGCGTTACCACCGAGATCCTTGGTTCTAGTGGAACCAGAGGCAATAACATCGTAGGTAGCCTTGGAAATTCTGTCAGCATGACCGTCCAAACCAAGATGTCTCAACATCATAGCGGAAGAAAGAATCATAGCAGTAGGGTTAGCCAAGTGCTTACCTTCAATATCTAAACCGACGTGTCTGCAACCGGGTTCGAAGACTGCATGTTCAGTACCGATATTACAACCGGGAACGAGACCGGGACCACCGACTAAGCCGGCACCGATATTGGAAAGAATGGTACCGTAAAGATTAGGCATAACAAGGACATCGAATTGTTGGGGGTTGGAAACGGCTTGCATGGAAGCGTTATCAACGATCATATCGTTGTATTCAATAGAGGGGTAAGATTCACCAACCGACTTAATGGTAGATCTGAAAAGACCATCAGCTTGTTTCATGATGTTAGCCTTGTGGATGGCGGTAACTCTCTTTCTGTTGTTCTTAAGAGCGAAATCAAAGGCGAACTTGGCAATACGTTCAGACTTAGCCTGGGTGACAATCTTGAACGATTCAACAACACCATCAACAGGGGAGGATTCGATACCAGAGTATTCACCTTCAGTGTTTTCACGGATAAGGGCCATATCAATACCAGTGTGACGAGTTTGGACACCGGGGATGTTCTTGATAAGAACAAGGGAAGCGAAGATATCAAGTTCACGTCTGAGGGCGACATTGAAGGACGCGTGACCAGCGTTTTCAACAGGGGTGTAGAGAATACCCTTAAGGGCAACCTTATTACGGTTAATGGAGCGGACAGCTTCATGGTAAGCTTCAGTAGCATTGCTAACACCGGTAACATCAACTTGTTCGAAATCAACAGGGACAGCTTCGGCCTTGAAGATGGTCTTAACGGAGTCAGTGATTTCAGCACCAATACCATCACCTAAAGAGAGTTAGTAGTTAATCCACCATCATAATAATAGCTTTGCCACCACGGCTTTATCGTTTTCATTATCAATTATTATTAGTAAAACACCAATGCCAAAGTTTATGCATGATAGGTGATGGCTTATTGCATTTAAAGTATGTTGCTCGGCATATAGGTGCTGCGCGAGGAAAAGTAGTGTAATAGGTTGGCATTTCAGTGATCTATCCCAAGCAAAAATATCAATACTGAAAAACGAAAAAATAATAAAAAAACGCAACTTCTCCCGCGGGGTTAGGGCTCGGCTCATCTAAACGCCGAGATGCAGCCGATCGCTAACCGTGATGTACCGGTCGGGACTTATGGTTGGGAACTCCGGCTAGGACAAGCAACCAGGGGGTGAAAATAGCGACTGGGGATATCAAAATAGAGGTCTGGTATGATCTGGGTACTAAACCGTTATGGTGTTTCTTTTAGAGCCGATGGAGTCGATCTGATGTAGATCTCCTGGGCGGTAAATTGTAAACCAAACTAGGCCGCTGGCTTAAGCTAGGCTCCAGGAGTTTCGTCGCATATTCGATCAATAACAATAAAGATAATGAAGCGGAAGCAGAAAAGACCAAAATAAAAAAGGAAAACATACCAGGAATCAAAGAAACAGTGTATCTGGAACCGTACTTCTTAGGGGCAAAAGCACCGGAAGTCAAAGTACGGCTTTGAACGACAGAAACGGGGGCACGAAGGGTCTAATAAAGAAATAAACAATATCAGAAAAAATATGACCAAATCGACTGTGGGATGTACAATAGTATCATATCTAGGTATCGCAACCAGTGAGTGCGTGTTTTAGTCTTCCCTTTGTTTTATTAGGCAGTCCCCTAGTACTAGGGGACAGACATGAAAACAGTCTGTTTTAAATCTAATGGGTAGAACCCTTACACTGGCCGACCGATACTAGTAGTCCAATGATACCATCGCGAAGCTAACCCGTCAATCAATAGGGATATTAGTTCGTACAATTGTCACCAAATAGGTTAGTATATATTCCGTTTGAATATAAGTTTAAAAATGATAAGAATCTAAAGCGCTTCTGAGCAACATCCTGCCGGATCCAATAAATGTATTCTTCAACACTTATTCGCGCGCCAGGGGCCTTTTCTTTCCTTTTCTTCCCCCAGATATTGCAAAGTTCCGGGAGATGCATCCCACGGATGATACTCCACTTTTTTCCGGAGAGTCCGATAAACCGACTTGGTCTCAATTCAAGCAGAGATAGCAGCTGGAGGTATGGCAGAATAGAGCATCAAAAGCAACCCGTGGTCCTAAATGGGTCAAATAACTCACTTTAACAGCGGAACGTAACATATTGGTGGTGGTGAGGTATAGAGCGAGACAACTAGCTTAACTGTTAGCAAAGTATGGGGAGAGGGATGAAAGCGGTTTTTTTCAGCCCCGAGGAAAACAAGATGAGGCCTGGCCTGAAATATGCAGCTGTTTAACCAGCTCTTTGGCACATCTGGGTCTGGGAGCGCAGCCAGCGTAGCGGCGATTAGGGACCCGATCAACCCGCCTAATCAGGGATATGATGTATAGTAGACAAGAGTTGGGGATATAGTATGACTCAGTGTCTCCTATACCGCTAAAACTATTGTCTATCGAGCTTCAACGGTTTTAGTTTACGCTGGGTCCTGGATTCGGCAATATTGACACCCAAATAAAGATAAAAGTAGTCTAATGTCCATATCCCTTTACAGAAGTCTCTACCGCGAGCTTTCGCATCAGCACAAGTCTATCATGGAGGTCCACCAGGCAGGCGATCTCGCTAAAAGAGCCATGCTAGACCTCTACCGACAAAACAGCGGATTGCCCGTGATGAGTGAAGGGGCTAAATCAGGTAGTGCTAGATACGACTCTTCGTCGCTGCGAGAAATTGTTGATCTCGCTAAACACGATTCCAACTTTGCCAAGGAGTGTCTAGTCTATCTCAAGGCTCAGCGCACCTATAAGTTTCTGCTCGACCGCTATAACCCCGGCGAAAGCGTCGATGAGCAAGAACGTATCAGACTCAGCGCTAGGCGTGTGGGTTTGGAGTTGCCCGGTAGTATCAAGGAACGATTAATTAAAGAATAGTCACATGTTGGGCTCTTAAAAGAGGAACAAGATGGTTCCCGGCTTTGCTATGAACATGTTGGATGATTAGCTTATAAGCTTATTACACTCACCAGGTCTGATAATCTCTTTCCTTGTATATATCTATTTATCTCTTATATATCGTTTATTGTATATCTATTTATCTCTTATATATTGTTTATTGTATATCTAAAATAAATTATCAACTGTTTCATAGTAATATTATAGACATATATGTGAAGTGCTTTAAGGCTCAAATAGTCGATAATGACGCTCTCCAGATTGGCTCATAGGTATAAAACTACAGGTTGATTCGCTAGGCTATTACGTTTTTACATAGCGGATTTATCAAAAGCGATTTTACTTGACTTGGTTCATTTGATTCTAGTCGGGAATTATTATAGTTGAACAACTATGATTTTGCCTTGACAAATATACGGCATTTAAAGAATTATGAATACTTCATTGTAAGATTATATATGAACAAAAACGAAACTACTCATAGCTGAAATATGTACAATTAGAAAGAGGAAAAGTAATGATAGTAGACAAATAACAGATCAAAAAGAAAACCCTGAATTCTTCCCTGTTATATAGGTTAATTTTAAGAGTGGAGATCCAATCAAACTGAAAACAACGGCCTGAGCTTCTTAGAACCCCTTTCTCTTGGCCTCGTGAACTAGGTCCATGAGTCTCTTGAAACCTACCATAAACTTCTTTCGGTGTCTCATACTCTTTACTCTCTTTCTCTTTCTAGTAGGCTTTTCGTACTCTTTGAACGAATGATAGGCTTGTCTCAGTCCACTACGAACAGCCATTGAGTTTAGCACGCCCAAATTCATCTTGAGACTACCGGGATCACTAACTGATACAGTTCTGGAGCGAAGAAGGCCCGTACGGGGAGAAGATTCGGGATGTAAAGCAATGGCGTCCTCCAGCATGTTGTTTTGTTTCAACGAGCTATTTTGGTTGGACTGTAATCGAAGACTATTCAAGATTGAAGACGAAGACGATGTGCTTTTGGAGTTAGATGGTACGGGCTTGTTGGGATTAACATTACGAGTGGTAGCAATATCTTTAAGAAACATGTTAATGTCGAATGATTTATTGTTGTTGTTGTTGTCGCTAGCGCTCAGTAATCTTCGGCTGGAGGACAGAGCACGGTATCCAGTAGATTTAAAGCTGCAATTTGCAGCTCTTGCAAAGGTAAACCCTCTTGACAGCATAGTGGTGCGTAAAATTGTATGAAATCGGATCGTTTGTGGGCTTTTTCCACACTGGTTCAGCTCAAATCTCCGTCTGGCGTAGATGTTGAAAAAAAGTCCAATAGCGTGAAAATTATGTGTGGTTAGGGTTTTAGGATTAGTGAGTGTTAATGTCCCAAATTTATATAAATATATACATATTGAAATATATACAAAAATTTAGTAGAATATATTTATTAAAACGCATTTTAATAACATGTATTTTAAATAGATATTTAGATAGATTCCTCCAGATCATAGCTTTGTTTTTATTAGCTATTTAGTCCTAGTAATACCATTGTTCAAACTTTTGTCCTAGGTTATATCAATCTTGAGTGAGAACCATTAACAACTTAAAAGCCAGTAGCTATAGTCCCTAAACTTCAATATTCAAGCCCCAAACCTTTACCTTTTGTTTGTATATTACAATTGTCCTTAGGTACCCTATTTTTCCCAGTAACCAGTAACCAATCTTGGTATTTACTGGCTGAGGAGTTACAATTCCACCCCTCATCGACAACCACAGCCCATTGTCAGGGTTGGGGTTTCACCCTTCTAGAAATCACTGGAGATCTGCTCTTAGCGCGGCCAAAATATCAATAAATAGACTTCAATCGTTCGACTTTTTTCGTATAAGAATACAATCCAAGTTAAGCCACTTTTTGTAAATTTTTCTGTTTTCAAACCAACATAATAAACCTGTGATCTTTGTTCCTGCTATTTGTCTACTTCTCCTTCGATCTAATGAACTTCTTCAAACGTCTTTACGAAATCCATTCCGTCAATCTGCCCTTATGGCTTTTAACCACCACTGAAATTGCTATACTCAACACTTTTTTCTTACTAGTAATTTCATTATTTACTATTGGGGTAGTGTCTTACTTCCCGCATCATGTGGCTATATTGGCTGATCGCGCCTGGTACTATTTGACTGGTGATGAAATCCTGGTGTCAGCCTCCAGTTCAGTCACTACAACAGTCATTAAGACCGTCGCTCAGGCTACCTCTACGTCTACAGTAGTAATTGGAACTACCTTTTAGTATTTGTTCTCACCGCAAATTGTAAAGCATATTTGGTTTTTCTATTCCTTACTATATCATATCTTGTCTATCTTTTTCGCTCACCGGAGTAGTTATTGACCAAGCTTGAGAATTAGTAAAATCACCCTGGAAAGGTACTTTTGGGTCTATTCTTTTCCCTGAACTTTGATATATTACAGTTACAATCATACTCGCCTTGGAATATTTAACTTTATCAATCATTGTTTGTTGGTTTATAGTTTATTTTCTCACTTTGGCGTAATGGGCTTCCCAATGCTAGTCTTTTCTCATATTTATTTACCTGTTTTTTGTTTTTGTTTTCGTTTTATATTTCTTTAATTTCGGTTTTCTTTTTAGTACATATTTCTTTTCTACATACCCTAATACTTATCTTTTTTCTCGGTCTGTATAAATTCTTTTTCTTCTTTTAATTGCATAGGCCCTATAGCCAAAGTACCTGAATGTAATACAATGAATTAGTATGTGTGTATTTAACGTGCTTATGTATATGTATATATGCGTAATGAGCTTTAACTACTAGATAGCTATTAGTAATTAAAAGACGATCAAGTTCGCAAGATTCAATGCTGGTAGAAGACATGTGGAAAAGAGGCTCTAAAATCCTCTACAAATAGCAGCTTTATAGACCTTTAATCCGTAAATTCGGGATTGTCATATTAAAAAATACTGGGATATCTCTGAGAAAAATCAAACATATAATCATTGTCTTTATTTCTTTGCGTATCCCTTTCTTTCTCTTTCGGACTCTGCAAGACTTGAGGTTTCGCTGGTCGTTTCGGTGCCGGCTTCGGTGTAACCTTGCCACTGGAATATGCTGCTACTTCCTTCTCCCTTTGTTTGTGCTGTTGTTGTTGCTCAAGTTCATCCTCAGTATACTTACCATATCCTGTCGCTGTTCGCTTAGCAGGTACTGGTTCGCCGCTCATCAACGCAGAAATACGGCCTTGAATAGAACGAGATGCAGCCGATTTAGATCGCGATACTAGCTGTGGGGTATAATTTTTAGGGGAGTCCAACGAAGGCTCTGACGACACAGATTTTGACTCAGAACGAGAATGTTTGGAAAATAACGATAGACGTTTCTTATTTTGCGACATTGACCTATCGGGGGTTTTGGAAGACTTGGATGGTCCTCCAACTGATGAGGGTGAAGCATTGTGCTTGAGCGAGGTTGTACCAATAGTTTTAATATTTGTACCGTTATTGTTAGTATTCGGTAGATTAGCGCTTATGGTTTTCATAGAATAAACAGGCTCGTCTCTCTCATAAATATTACCACGATCAGATGATAGCGAGGAACGAGAAGAATTGCTTTCGTTAGACACTGAACGGCGCGTCGAGTATGATAGAGTACGTTGTAAATTCAAGTCGACAACTGATGAAGATGATCCTGTTCGGCTTTGATTTGGGAATTGATAAACCGAATCAGTTCCTCCGTTAGTGCCGTTAACACTGCTCATGCTAGCCCGTGACGACGGACGAGAGGCCCTTCCATTACCGTAATCATGGTCAGCTAAATCAGAACTAGCTGAGTCTAAACGTTTGAGAGTGTCATTAAATTTGGTTGAAATAGAATTTTTGAGCATGGAAAAACTGCTAGTCTTGCGATGATGTCCGCGTTTACCCATAGTTGTTCCTTGCGATACGACAGCACTTTTTCCAGTGGGAGAGTCTATTATAGTGGCCGAAGACAATCTAGTCATGGTACTATCAGTGCTTCCTACAGGTGAACCAAAGTCTTGGTTGAATTCATAATCAGTCGATATCGGGGCATTTGAACTTGATGGCCCTAAAGACGAAATTGAATTAGAGCCCGATAATGTCATCGTAATATCATCATAGTATTCAAATTGGTTAGGGTCAATTTCCTTATCTAATTTATCGTACACAGGCTCACCCAATAAGTGAATATTCCCACTATTTTTGTTGTCATCGCCTCCACAGCCAGTAGAATGGCGGCTGATACTACGCGCCTGTGTATGGCTATGCTGACGTTTAATCTTGCTACCAATTGAGCGGCCAGTATTATCTTTATCTAAGCTCTTTAAGAAGTCCAGATTAGACGAAATGTGGTGCCGGTCGCTATCCTCCAGAACAACAGTTTGGCTATGTTCACCCACGCCTGTCAATAACTTTTGTAACCCGGCCCTGTCTTCCAAAGTGTCATCCATATAGTTCGGGGTTAAGCTACCAGAGTTACCTGCGTTTAGATTTTTCCCAGGCATAGATCCAGGATTAGCAGCATCCTGACCATAGCTGGTAACTCGAGACGATGATGTTAAAGACGTGCTAGACATCCCATATATACTATTAGGGCGCGTATTTGATGTCTTGCGCGGCGAAGCTGATAAGCTACCTTCCCTACTAGGTGTGCCATTCACCGTAATGGATGGGGTTCGAGAGATTCGGGGAGGCACTGATAGTGAAATTTTATTCTTCAAATTTGGTTGCTGAGCTACCGATTGTCTTGGTTTGGGAGGCGAAAACTCAAATGGATCGTCTGTCATGGTTGAATGTGACACCATCTGTTCTTTAGTGGGGCTTCTGGAGACAGGGCCGGAGGAAGGCATAGATGTAGCCACAGAAAGAGAATGTACATTCATCGCTGCTTTTTTAGATACAAGTTCAGCTGAAGTAGGGCTCGGTTTTTTAGGGCCCAAATCAAATAGACTATGCTTAGTGTTCGCTGTTGGGATCGGAGTCCTCTTAATTGGAGCGACGTTATTAGTCCGCGATGACAAAGATGGTGAGTTTAGGCCCGAGCCAGAACTAGCAAACGCATTCAACGATTGTTGCTCTAAACGGCTGGTAAGTTCTTCAACCGTGGGGTAACGTTCAGAGATATCATCCACATTGATTTGATCAGGGGTTGAATAGCTTGGTGTGGGCCCTTTAGCTGAGGCTTTCTCGCTAATGAGCTGAGGTGATGCGCGGGAAAGAGATGGACTACTAGTTTCACTTGACTCTAGCTTAATTGAAGATCGAGGAGGTACCACGGGTGGCTTGGCCTTCGATATGGAATCATTAGGGGAAACAGTAGATGATGTGGGTGTCAAGGGAGTCGAAGATGCTGATGATGAAGGGGCAACGCGACCACGATGAATAGGATTTACAGTGCTTTTAGGTGTTTTTGAGATAGCAGCTTGTTCAGCAAGAGCCTGGGCTTGGGCGTGCGCTGCTAACTTAGCTTGTTGAGCTTCGGCTTGCTGTTTGGCCAATAAAATTTGTTGCTGGGCAAGCAACTGGGTAGATGACGGTGGAGCCTGTTGTTGGGCCTTGGGTTGAACTGAGTATATGTCTTTAATGGGAACCGGTACGTTTCTCATACGGCTAACTTCTTCAACGACCTGATAAATATTAGGGCGAGCTCGTGGATCTTCCCTTAGTAGAATAGAAATCAGGCGCTTCATTCTATCACTGAATATAGGGTGATTGGGGAAGGTGAATGTGGCATTCAAGATAGCTAATTGACCTTGCTGTTCAAAAGGAGTGGTGTAGTAGCACAGTTTATATAAAAAGACACCCAAAGCCCAGATATCACTCTTTTCGTCGATAGGAAATCCGCGATATATATCGACCATTTCTGGTGCTCGGTATTGAACTGTAGTATGACGTTGGATATCATTGTCTAATATAGCGAATTCTTGTTGGTTACGTGGGGGCCTTAGGATCGGGGACACAGAACCAAAATCGCATAATTTATAGGTTCCATCGTCTGCGATGAGTACGTTTTCAATTTTTAAATCACGGTGAATCAAGCTGGGGGTCAAGTAGTGCATAGCGGCTACGCCCTGACTAATATCGTACATGATCTTTAGCACTTCGTGTTCTTTTAATTGATCTCGAAGGCGCGTATTCATAAAATCGATCAAGCCATTACCTGAACAGTACTCCATGAGCAAAAACACTTCATATCCCGTATTAGGAGCCGAAGCCCGAGCAGCATGTGAATCAATATAACGAACAATATATTTTTGACCTTTTAGACGTTGCATAGCTTCTACCTCACCTCGAAGTAAATTCAGGCTGGTTTTATCCGGAACGGCGACTCTTTTCAAGCATGCGACGTACGGAGTGAACGGGATAGAAGTTTCAGAGCTAGATGGTGTAGACGAATTGGATTTGTTTGGGTTTCCAGAAATGTCTGTTTGGGATCGGGCTTTGTCGTTGTTAGCGACCACACTGCGAAAGTAGTCGTCGCCTGGAGGAGCGGCGGTTACGTTAACGGTATAAACATGGGCAAACCCACCTTCGGAAATATAAGCCTTGATAGTGACATTGTGTCTGCCCACAGTCAAGGCGGTACCTGGTTGGTAAGCGCCGGGGGGGATGACCTTGGCCATTTAAATGAGAGGAGAGCAAAGATGAGACAAGGGAAGGTGATTAATTTGGCTGAGCAAATATTAGGTATATCCCAAGCAACACGATATCGGAAAGTCAAGAGCGTAATGCTTTTCCCCGAAAATTGAAGCAAACTAAGCGTCTCTAGACAGGTTGGTCTAGCCGAAAAGACGGATTAGGCAAGATAACCACAAAGTCAGTGCTCAGTCGGAACTGGAAAACGAGGGCCAGTAATGGAAAAGAAACGAGGATGCGGTATAGCCCTCAGAGCGGATACACACAATCACAAGCTTAGTTTGGGGTCACGTAGTGGACGGTTAAGACGTAAAGTGTGAAGCGTAAAGCTAAAAATAGTAGAGCAATACGACAGCAGAAGTAAGATGAATCGACGATAATAGCCACCACAGAGGCTCGATAATTCGGACCCAGTCGAAACACAGCCATCTGGGTAGGATTCGACCCAACGAGAATATAGCTTAGTCATTCGGAAAATGTGAGTGCGCGCGCAGTATATCTGGTTTTTGAGCCCTGGTGGTAAGAATAAAGCAGGACACAAATAAAAATGTCACGGTTTATTTGAACTTAATTGAAATTAAATCTTCAAATCGGTTAAAATCTTGTAATGTAGTTTCCAGGATGGTTTCTGAGCGGGGTTGTAGCCACGATGTGATCCTGGAAAGCCTAATAAACTGTAAATCGTTATCGGTCCCAGTGAAATAATAGAGGTTATGAGTCTTTTGTCTGCTCCTTTATGTCCTTGTGTAATGTATCTAGATATATATATAAATATTCAAAGAACCCATAGCAGTTTTTGTATTTTAGCTCTGTCCTTCACTAAGGACAATTTTACTCCTTGAGACTTTTTTTACTTGCTTTTTACTTTCACTCCACGCTTCTTCCCTTTGCGCTATTGATAAGATCCCACATTTTGGACACAGCGCTAATTCGATCCTGGTTCCTTGCTATATATCCTTTATCGCAACAGACATTCTCGCCTTTGTTCGTTTTTTGTATTAATTGCTTTGGATTCTGGCATTTTGTTTTGAAATATTATCAGTCTTTGCTTGCAAGTGTCAAAAATCTCTTATTTTCTACCATTTGAAGGTTCGAATAAAGACCTTCCGTACCCCATATATAACCTAGTTCAAATAGCAATCGCCATCCCACTATAAAATAACAAAAAAATCCACCGAGTTCAAAAAATTAGCTGTCAAATAATTATTAACTAAACAAACAAAAAAGAACAAAAAAAAATACCAAATCTTATTACTGTTTCTCCAGGCTCTGGATCCGGAAACAAATCAGCTAGATAAACTTTCTTGATTTCGTTTGAATCGCCACTCCGCGTCTCGCTTCTCAGATCATGAAGTGGCAATTTCTATTTGTGCTTTTTCTGTGTTTTGCTGCCGCCCTGGCTGGACTCGTGCCGAATATATTTCAAGAAAGTAAAGTCGAAAAAACCCGTATTGGTCATGAAAAATGTGTAAAGTATCCTTATAGTAATAATGCGGCTCTATGGGCTGACTGGGGGGTTATTTCGTACTTGCAACTTTTAGGGTCTGTCTTTACGGGCAGTTGGAAAAAACCCCAATGTCAATCTAGCGAGGCCTCATCTACAGTAACTTTTCTACCCAAAGGGAAATGGGAAGAGTGGCTGGAGCAAGAGTATGAGATTTCCCTGAATAGTATCCTTCGTAATATTGGTGGCTACGGTTATCCAGATCCCTCTGTCCCTCCAGGAACACCCCTGGCCTCCCCCTCACGTCACGAGCCAAATTATTTCTACCAATGGACACGGGACTCAGCTGTAACCCTGGACACTTTAATTTATCATTTCAATGATACAGGCGCCACTAATTCTACTCTGATACAACTGATCGATGACTACATTCATGTAAATTATGGGCTTCAACGTCTAGATAATCCATCGGGTCAATTTTACTCACCGCATCTCTCGGGGTTAGGTGAGCCCAAGTTCTACGTGAACGGTACCGCCTTTTTAGACCACTGGGGCCGTCCACAGCGTGATGGGCCAGCACTTAGATCTATAGCTATCATGCGGTATCTTCGCATCTGTCTCGAGACAGGAGAAAACGGAAACGAATTAAAGTCGGTCGCCGATCTTGCTAATCTTTACTACTCAGTGGTGTCGCCTGATCTTCATTATGTCGGTCTCAATTGGCGCAAGTCTGGGTTTGACCTCTGGGAAGAGCTTGACGGGCAACACTTTTTTACGTCCATGGTTCAAATGAAGAGTATAGCTGATGGTATCGAAATCGCTGAGGCATTTGGAGACAAAGCTATCCAACACATTCTCACGTCAGAGTTGGCCGACATCAAGAAGTTCATTGCAGAAACTTATTTTGACTCTGAGGTTGGTCATTTGAGAGAATCACCCGGGCATTCAAATTCACGTACGGGTCTCAACTCGGCCCTTTTTCTAGCTAGCATTAAAGTTGCAGGACTCGGTATCTATGAGCCTTATTCGGATGAGGTTGTCGCCAGCCTATTTCATTATATTCAGAGCATGGAATACTTGTACGATATTAACCGACAAAGACTAGCCGCCTTCGAGGGCGCTGGTGTCACTGATATTAGTCTAGTGGGTATTGCAATTGGTCGATATGCTGAGGATATATATGATGGTGTTGGGTTCGAGTTCGGTAATCCCTGGTTTGTGTGTACAGCTACCGTGTCGCATATGCTGTATTTGATTGTGCATCATCTTTCAAACCAGCCAGAGGATTTTGAGCTTGAGATAAATGCGCTCAACCGTCAGTTTTATGGCCTCTTTCTGGCAAACCTGGTCGGGAAGAAGTATTGGACTATGGATAAGTCGCGACTAAGACGAGATGCACCTGAATTTACCGAAATGCTCAAACTGATGGTCAAATATGGTGATTCGTACTTGGATGTCATCCGCGAGCACCACAGTAAGGACGGCCACATGAGCGAACAGTTTAGTCGGTTTGACGGATATATGAGAGGGGCTTCTGATTTGACTTGGAGTTATAGCGCGTTTCGAGACACGGTTAGGCAACGTCAACTACTTTCAGATGAATTCATGTAATTGCTTTTGGTTTTCTTTTCTTTTTCTCTTTAGTGACGCTAGTAAAAACGTTGTAGTTTTTTAATTTAAATTTCCTTGTAATTTCGGGATTCTATAAAAGCATAAATGTATTTTCTTCTAATTGTCTATGTCTAAAGTGTATATTCTATAAATCTAAGAATCGATCTTAGTAGCGAGTTCGATCAAACGTCTCTTTTCGGGATCGTCATTATCGTCGGCACCAGCACCGAATTCATTTTCGAAATCCCAGTTCATTTCTTCACCCTTGATGAGATGTTCAACACCACTGTGGGTAATTTCCCAGCTGGAGTTGGTATCAGGACGTTGGTAGATATCCAAAGAGCAGACACCGGCACGGATGGCCTTGGTAGAGTCGTTCAATAAGGCTCTACCTAAAGCAATCTTAGTGGCAGCGTGAGTGGTTATCATGACGGCTTCGATTTCGGGGTGATTCTTTTCAAGATCTTCCACGATACATTTGATGGCACGCTTGGCACGTTCGTGGATTTCTTCTGTGTCTTCACCTTCAGGGGAGCAGACAACCATAGACTTGTATGCTGTGTTGACACGGGGGAAAAATTCGTGAAGTTGCTCGGGGGATGAGGGAGCAGTAGGAATGTGGGAACGGTGACCCTTCTTGAACCATTCAGCAACACCGTTTTCGATGAAAATTTCTAAGTCCATCTTTTCAGCGGTGGGGTTGGAGGTTTCAACACAACGGAAGAAAGGAGATGAGTAGATACGTTGGGGATAGGGGGTTCTCTTCATCAAGAATTGAGAGAGCTGTTCAGCTTGTTCACAACCGTGAATGGCTAATCTAACATCACCTTCAATACCGGTGGGGGGAGGAGGGGGATTAGGGGCCCAGTTGGATCTGAAACCATGCTATAAAATATAATAAAAGATCCAAAAAAATTGGATCAATTGAACTCGTTAGAATAAAGATCACAACCAAAACAAAAGTCCAAATAACTCATTTACTTACTCTAGCGATGTAAATTGTGTTGACCATTTGGTATGTGTGTATATAAGTTGTTTATTTAAGTTGATTGATTATTTTATATTTAAAATTTTTGATACAACTGGCTGAAAGGCCTGTTTTATATAAATCGTATCTCGCTAGAAATCACCAGACGCTCTAATGTCAACGGAAGAAGACGTCCGCATGATGACGTCAGTAGTGATTGTGATGTCATGACGTCATTGGAAATCTGAAGGTGTGTCGAAATATAGAAAAATTGAAATCGCGCTTAAAATTTCTCAGGTAGGCTTGTTTTAGGAAATCTTAAATCCAAAAAAGGAATAGAAGGAAAAGGAAAATATGCTAGTCTATTATCTTGTCTTAAAATTTCTTCATTAACCACAATGAATAAAAATAATTGCTAGTTTATTATTTCTAAATTATATCATTGGGCACAAACTTGATTTACCCCTATTTGTACGGTTCTTCCAAACCATTAATTACTATTGAAAAGTTTCGTATCTAAAAATTTTGTAGACCATATAGAATATAGGGGGGTACGTTGTCAGGCTAGAGCGAAAATCGAATGTTTCTTGTCTTTATCTAGATTATAGTGGTCAGGAGAGCTCTTTGTGAATACTTGACCATGCCACCTCTTCCCAATAAGTCAGACATGTGTCTTGTGTTGGCTGAGACTTTTTTTTTTCTTGAAAAAAATTAAAACGCTCTCAGTCATCACAAGTTTAGTCAGTACATGTTGGTGATATTATTAAAAAGTCTGCAGAACAACACCGAATAACTTGACACAGAGGTTATTCAGACATATGTTGTTCATCAGAAGATCATGAACTGAAAAGCTTTCCAATGTGTTAAAAAAATTGATTCGACCCAGGATCGAACTGGGGACGTTCTGCGTGTTAAGCAGATGCCATGACCAACTAGACCATCGAACCAGTTGTTAAAAATGGATAGTATATTCCGAAATTAACATTGTTTCACCGTACGTATTTACGCAGACATTTCTTGATACGAAAAATCCAGGAGCTTCTGGCAAAACCGCAACTATTCATTATAGCATGTAGATTTTAATAAATAACCAACGCACTTCAGAACTCATTGTGAATTTTCAACGTATGTCAGAAAAATACTTTTATGCTCAAGATAATCCATTGTTTCAAGCTTGTAGGGAGTATCAAGGTGAAAATGATATTAGTATCAGATCATCCAATCAGATCTAAGCCCTTCAACTCAACTATCAAAACAGACTGTGTCTATGTCTAACAAATGAATTCGCGGTATCTAAATTAAACAAGAGGCAGCTCAGTTGAAACAGGCGACTGTGGAGGCGAATTTCTAATCGGTAAATTATGAGATTAAATCTCTATTGATATTGGATATTCCTTTTTTGTTGTATTTTTTATATCAATAACCTGAACGATTATGAGAGGATAATTTAAGCTTTTCACTAATCCATAATGAATAATAACCAGGGATTTTCATATGCACAACACAACCCTCTATCCTCGTACACAATATGGACAACCCAAACATGTTTGCATGTCTATGTATATTGGCTATTACTGTTGACTATCGTTAATGTATTTATTTTAGAAACAAAACATTTATTAAAAGCTCCGAACCTGCTAATACTATTTCTACAGGTATTGACCTAATCTGTCTTTCTTCTCTGCTAGGGGAAGGAAAAGATATATCTGGCAAAGATGAGAAGGTTACACCAAAAAAAATCTGCTGAGGAATAATTACTATTCAAGATTTCCTGGTAGCTTATAACTATTAAGCATGCAGGGATGGAATTCAAATATCTATCCTCAGAATGAAATGATCTACAACAGAACGAACGATATACGTTACTAAAAAGGGTTTGGGTTGGATTATTCTTTTAGTCCACAGAGAGTTGTGAGCATAGACAACGGCTTATCCCTATATATGAGGTTCTAATAGGATGGTATATCATCAGTTATAATAAAAAAAGTTAAAAAAGTTATGAAAAAGAATACCAATAAAGCCGGTTATACCCCCGAATCAAAACATGGAAGCAATACGGCTCTTCTTGATTCTTTAGCTAGTAAAATTGAAACTCTACAAGTTACTATAATGGTATATGAAGCATTAAACTAATTTGAAATCCGAAATACCATTAATTAATCAGAAAGCAGTTGATACTCCAGAGAGAGATGTGTTTAAAGAGATGTGTTTAAAACAAATTAGTGACGGCAGAAAAGAAGAATAGCTATGCTACCAAGCAGTGTGAGACCCACTCAGAATCCTAAACCACCTTAAAACCTCCTCCGGGTTATTATTAACTTGGCGGTGGAGTCATTTCATTTCCCATTCTACTCAAAGTAAGTTTTTAAGAACTATATGTAAAATGGATATATTTTAATAGTAGATTAGGTAACTCTAAGTATATCAACGTATTCAATACATAATTAATATGAGAGATACTAAATACTTATTAAATATGGCAAATGGCGATCCATTACACCCAGAGTACTACAGAATATTACAATTTCCAAGCTTTTAAGGAACACCAGTCACTCTGATGACATAAAGCAATGAGATCTTACAATCTTATGTCCTCCAATATGTGACGTCATATGCAAGTTATATGAAGTGCCGTTCAACTTACGAATTTACTGAAACGCCGGGTCTAAAAAAAACCACAGATTCCAGGAAATAACGGTGAACCAAGATCATTCAATATTTTAACTATTAGTTATTCTCATTTATCGTAGGAGAACCTTATCAAAAATGCGATTTTCAACTTTATGCTCATTATGTGGGCTATTGTTAGCTGTATCGCCCTCCACAGCGATCTCACTACCTATGCTGCGTCGATCTGAGGTGGAAAATTCCGCCTTCTTCAAGCTTGAAGCCATCAGCACCGAGACTAATAATGCTAACGGAAAAAAACTTGATGGTCATACTATTTCCTTGTATTCAGGCGTACTTACTATCACTTTTAACGAAGATGCTAAGGATTTTGTCGGGGCTATCGGCGAAGATAATAAATTATATGTCTATGATAATGGCTACACTGGGCTTAATCAGTTTATATACATCAGCAACAGGGACCAATATGGTGAGCTGAATGCGCTAGTTTCAGGATACTTATCTCTTGAGAAAAACTTTGGTCCATTTTCGGTCAATGGAGATGGTAATTTGGTTTTCGATAACGAATCCAAGTCCATTGCTTGTCCTTCCACTCACGGCGCTGATAACAAGAATGACTTTTTAATCAAATGGGACACTGATTGTGATGATGGAGTGCCAGTGAATCTCAAAGTAAAACGTGTGGAAGTCCCCGTAAGTGCAGTAGTGGTGGGTACAGCCACAACTTCCAGTACCGAGGCTGCTGAGCCAACATCAGAGGCTCCTAGTTCTTTTGGTATCATCGCTATTCATTCAGGAAATTCCAATGTACATTTACGTGAATTGAAAATTAAAGGTAACGGTTTATTTATCTCAGACAATGGTGATTCTTTCTCAGCATCGATTGATCGAAATTATTTGAAAATCGACAATGAAGGGTCATCACAGTGGTTATACGTAGATTCGCGCAATCGCTTACTTTTAGGTTCCTCACAATCCAGAGGAGCGACGCCCTGGTCTGCTGTCGGCTCAAGTTTGGCTTACAACAATGAAAAAATGGCCATTGCTTGCCCTACTACTGCTGATGGTGAATACCAAATTTACTGGAATACCATCTGTAAAAACGGCGTTGATATTAATCTTTATGTTGCTGCCACCCCAGATCCCACTATTACTCAATCGGTTACTTCAACTACACCTGAGCCTAGTTCTAGTTCCATTGCTTTATCATCCTCTTTATCAACGGACACTGGAGACTATAAAGGCAACACTGATACCAGTGAGGCAGAAATTTGCGCTGCTGTATGGGCACGAGCCGCCTCTAGCCTCCAAGCTAGCAGTACTATGGCCGTCATCGCCACCACTGGCAGCAACGCTGCGTTTGTGGGAAAGTCGTTTCAACTGAGCGCCAGTCGTACTGGTCAGAAATTTCGTAATGCAAAGATCTCTGTGCAAGAGGGTAGACTTTACGTGTCTGCCTCTGGTGGTAAAAGTTTTGTAGGGTCGGTTGATGCCAATGGTGTATTAATATATTCCGAAGAGGTTGACCGAGTGGTTTATGTGAACATGAATAATCGTGCGCTAAATATTGGTATCAGTGCTCAGAGTACAGGTCAGTGGGCTGTGTTGGATAGTAACTATCTGAGCTTGAATGGTACTCAAAATACTATTGCCTGTCCACAGAAAGATACATCTTATCGCTTGTATTGGACTGATCAAGAATTTTCCTGTGATGGTGGTTTAGGTATAGGGCTTCAGGTAAATTTCGTTTAGTTATTCAGGCTTGGTTTAATTAATTAATAAATAACATAAATTCCTATATTGCTCTGTATATTTTGTTCAACTCATACTTTATCGTATTAGTTTTGTGGGACATTGCGACGTTGGGCGGTAGGCTTAGGCCGTTATAAACCTCTCAGAGTCTCAACGTAACCTCGGCTTATCACATCATTTTCAACAAGATTTGTTTGCTTTTGGTTTTTTGGCTAATTTCTTTTCTTTATCTTGTTATTTAACATGTCCAAATCTGCAATTGCTCTGATATTGGCATTTGCCGTCGCCAATCCCAAGTCGCTCCCTTTTTCATGGACTGTCCGCTTTTACTACCATCTCATTCGTCACACAATGCCGTTCGTACCGGCATTTTTACGTCCAGCGCCCGCCCCCACCCCATTTACAACTCGTACCATGGCTACTTTTTGTGAACCGCTCGAATGTGATTTTAATGGACATAAATCCAATTCCACTTATTTTACCGATTTGGATATAGCTCGTAGCGATTTGATGATTTGGGTTTTCCAAAAATTTCTTATCAAGAGTTTGAAGACCAAGGGTTGGAGTCGTGGTATGCCTTATATCCCAGTGGCTAGTGTGCAGACGGCATTCAAGCGTCAGATTGACCCTTTACAATCTTACCGAGTCAAATCCCGCATTATTGGCTGGGATGATAAGTGGATTTTGGTGTTGAGTAAGTTTGTGGTGGGTAAAGGTGAAACCGAAAAGGTAGCTGCGGTTAGTTTGACCAAATACGTAATTAAGGTCGGTAGAAAGACCGTCAAGCCTCAAGATGCCTTAGACGATTGTGGACTGTGGACGGAGCAAGTGGATAAACAGGCCCGTAGCGATTTCGCTCTTGCTGAGAGATTGTTGGAAATGGATAAGTTGGATGAGATGGACGTCTAAACAGCAATCTTGTAGACAAACAAAAGCGTCGACCGAGATTTAGATGTATAGCCATTTTCAATCAAACCAGCCGAAATGGAGTGCATCTTGGTGCATATAACGTAGTTATAAAAGTTTAGAAGCTATAAAGATATAGTAGAAGTAGAATAAATTAAGTAAAGGGCTAGGTAATCTTTACCCCCATTAAATTAAGAAAGAAGGCCCAGGTTAGAGCCAAGTAAAATATACACAAATATAAACTGATCATGTATTAGATAATTAACAGTCGATCACAAACAAACAAACAAACAAAACAAGAGCTTTAAAACTAAAATTCTCTAAATGGCAGGCGCAAAGTTCTTTTCAGGACTTTGCTCCTTGGTATCCTGGGTGGGCTTAGGGCCCAATCCATTGGAGTTTCTAAACATTTTAATACCTTCACCTTCGACGAATTGGCACTTTCTGGCGACGGTATAGAGAGAAGTGATGAAATTTTCGTCGGACTTTCGGTAGTGCTTACCAAGAACCTTCTTGAGGGATTCAGTACCAACCCGGCCGTTGTAAAAGGGGATACGGGAACATATATGATGCAAGACATGGGTTTCAATGATATCATGGAAGATATGTTTACCAATGAATCCAAAGTCACGATCAATGGTAGCAAGAGCACCACGAGCAAAATTCCAGTGGGATGCGTCATAATGGGGGAGGGTTGCATCGGTGTGTTGCAAAAATGTAATGTGCACTAACCAATGGTTAACCCAAAGCCAAGGGAAAATGTAGTAACAGGCCACGGTGAGGAATCCCCACTTTTGAATAGATGTGTAAAGAGCAAAGAGAGTGATGCCAACACCAATATCACTGTAGATGATACGCATGAAATCACGCTTGTCAAAAATAGGAGAGCTGGGGACATAGTGATTAGTGACCCATTTGGATCTGGTGGGGTACTTTTGGCCTGAGGCATTAGTGAGAAGGTACATGACCCAACCGAAAAGTTGTTGAAGAACCAAATGATAAAGAGTAGAGGCGGGGGTTTCTTCAATGAGATGTTCCCATCCACGACGTTGGAGAAAACGTTCCTTAGTCTTGGGGACAAACACCATATCACGGGCAAAGTGGCCAGTTGCCTTGTGGTGCTTGGAGTGAGAGATTTGCCAAGAAAAGTAAGGAACTAGAAGCGATGAGTGGAGTGTCCAGCCAACAAAATCGTTAACAGCCTTGGAGTCACTGAAAGCGCTATGACCACATTCGTGGGCCAGTACCCACATGCCAGTACCAAAGAGACCTTGGACAAAGGCATAGGCGGTCCAGGCTACTACGCGGAGGGACACAAAAGGAATCAAGGGAAAGTAATTGTAGGCAATATAAGCGAATAAGGCCAAGAAGAAGGCGTCGCGAGCCACGTACGAGAGGGAACGGGGTGTGGAGCGCACGTAGCATTCGGCAGGGATAGCGCCCAAAACTTCCTTAATGGTGAGTTCGGGCATGGTGAATTCATCGCCATGGGCGTTGATGGCGACTGTGGTACGGTCGGTAGTCTTGACGTTGTCAAAGTTGATCTTGCCGCAAGTCTCATCTTCGACAACGTATTCAGTGTCAGAGGTATCGACGATATCAACGGAATTGCCCTTGGGGACAATACCGGCGCCGGCGCCGGCGCTAGTGGCCTTGGTCTTTCTTTGAGTAACCGAGGACATAATAGATGGTGTGATTGCTATGTTCAGCGAGAGAAAGAAGAAGAAAGAGAGAAAAGGAGGGGGCGAAGACCAGGCACAGATATAGAGTAAAAATGAAAATAAAATTTATTCAAAAAAACGAAAAAAACGAAGGAAAAAATGGAAGAAAAAAAAACGAGTAAATATCCCAACGAATGTGACGACGGATAAGACGGTAACCTAAGTGAAAGACTGAGGTGCTGAAAAGGGAGAGCGATAAGAGAAAGAATCAGCAGGTTGATTCAGTTACGGGCCAGGAGACAGGAAAGACAGGGGATATATATGTATAGTGGATGTATAGTGGATGTAAGATTTATGTGGGCTGGATGTGGGCTGGGGAGGAAATAATGGAGGTGAGGAAAAGTAGAGAGAATGGAGGATGAAAGGTGAGAGAAAAAACGTGGAAAAAATATAAGAAAAAAATGTGACAAAACAAGACCAATTAAACAAGAAAACCGATCAAAAGTTTGCGAAAAATGATTTAGAAAACTAAAACAGAGCAATTGAATGAAAAACGAGGGAGAAAAAAAGAAGAAAAAATGTACGAAAAAGGCTAAAATGAGGCCTAAATTAAGACAGATGATCTACAATATGGGACAAAAGTGACCAAAAGGCGAAGTTAGCATATAGGCCAAACCAGCGAGCGACATTATTCTTCCGATGAGCCGGCTAAGAAGATGCCGATCAGACCATTCGAACGGGATAAATGTGAAAAACTTGAATAACCAAAACCGTGAAAACTGTACAAAGCTCCAAATTGTAAAAAACGTAAAAAAGCATAAACAAACGTAAACCGAACACGTGAATACGTAAACGTCTAATGCCTCTATCGGACAATATTGGCTATCCCACTATTGGCTTGGAATGGACCGATCGCGAGGCTGAAACACTTCCGGGGGACACCAGCCACGATCACGATCTCGCGCTTATGCTGCCTGAGCCGTGTATGGTCTGGAGACCGAGTGGTTCCAGAGCGTCGTGGACCCCCAACCCAGTCTGCGACAGTGGTCCGAACAGAGGAAACCGCCCTAAATGCAAAACCAATAATGAGGGCGTTTTAATTGCACTGTTTGGCCCCGTATTCACGTCATCAAATAGTCACCACGCACAAGCCATTATCGCTTATTTAGGGACTTAGAGCATTATAGTCGTCGTACCGCTAGCTAGGTGTAGTCAGCAATACCCAATCAGCGTCTCGTGAGGTGATATGCCACAACAGCGTGCTTTTTGTTGGGGTTCTTGGTCCTGGAGTGCTGCTTCTAGCAAGGCTGGGCAAACGTTGGACAGCCCACATTCTGGTTTATAGCCCGCCAGTAAATATTTTGTAAAACGCCGGCCTGCCGATTGGTCAGTGTCGTTCGCTAAGCAAATTTACTATAACCAAGATCGGACCATCTGTGATGGCCTTATCTTTTGCATCAGTTAGGGTCCCCGACATTAAACAAAAAAACAGCAGTTTGTGTCCACTATAGACTGCTACATTCCAGACTTGCGTGGACTTTCGGGCTGTGGTGCTGTAGTAAACTTTATATTTTATGAAGGTGGGTGGCCATGGTAGCTTGGCTTTTTGGAGACTTTGCCCTGAGATGTTGGTATGAGAGCTTGTTTGATTAATTGGGTTTGTATTTTGGGTTTGTATTTTGGGTTTTAGGAATTTTAATTATTTTTCTTCGTTGTATTAACTTCGTTACTTTGTTATTTTGTTCTTTCATTATATATCACTGCATTGTCCTCGTAGCTTATTTTTTTGTAAATCATGCGATACGCTTTCTGTGAAATTACTAGCTCCTGAAGAAAGTTCTGCAAAACGCTTTGACAACAGAAATACTAGTATGATATCATATGTAGGCTTCTCCGGATGTTTTTGTTTTTCAATAATCATAATAGCCAGTTATCAGTTTCCTAATGGTTGATGGAATTTTATAATAGAGTTCTTTGAAAGTGTCCTGCAAACTACAAGCATCTAGGTGTCTGTCGTTTTTTTCAATTTGAGCTTTGAAAAATAAACTCCCTGTTAAACCGTCTATCTCCTTTGTGGTTTTTTAAAAATGGGCCGTTTTGGTATCCTATGTATATTACTGTTTGTATCAAGAAATGATTTCTAGTTTTTCATCAACTTCACAAAAGCTATCGGCATATAGGCAAAATCAACGGCTTTCTTGATGCTTGACACTTTTTTTCATGGATTTTATTGATGTCTCTAAAAACTCGGTTTTCTAGCTCTAAACTAGCCCTATGTCTATTTACGATATTAGTGGATCAAGTAGTATCATTAATTCAGATTCCATCTATAGTTCAAGATCCGTACCAATCAAAATACAGGGAGTGCCATTCAAACTTTTATAGCACCATTTAAAATATTATATTGTACAACCATTAACCTCTGTAGGTTTCCTCCGTGGACCATAAAGTATCACCCGAGTCCACTTTAGCGCCAATGGATTGCGCCCGGGACTTTGCTAACGCCAGGCATTGTTTGATAGCATTCATATCGCGAGTGACACCAACAAAGCTAAACGCAGACAACTTTTCATCTCCACTAACCATAACGCTTACCCGACTACCCTGGTGGGTAGTACTGGTTGCTACTTCCTCTGATTCACCTTGGATATCAGCAATCACTACCTGGGTCTTTTCCAAGGTAACCTCAGTCTCATCACCATCTTCATTTTCGCTATCTTCAACTTCCAGGTTGGCATTAAGGATGCCAAACGAAGAGGCAACGGGGATTTGAGTCTTATTATTCAAAAACGCAAAATCAAGTTTTTGGCCTGGGTGAGCGGCGCCAGACATAATTTCCACTTGCTGGGTATCATAGTTATATCTAAATTCTGGCACGGTAACATCCTTCAATGCCTCTAATACAGCAATCCACGCATAATCACTAATGGGTCCATTCCTACTAAGGACATTAATGTGACAATTGAGTATCAACCATTTATTGGGAATCACGGTTGATTTTCCGGTCTCCAAATCTTTTTCAAAGAGTTCAAACTGACACTTGTTGTGGCTTTCTTTGTTCACTAATCGCCTTAAAATGTCGCAAATTCCCTGGCTTGCTACCATCTCTTCTTCACTAGGAGCACCACCGTTGGCTGAACTTGCGCCCACACCCCCACGTAAGATTTCCACGTTAGGATAAATGCCACTACCAGCCACAGGCTCCTGTTCGGTAATACCACCTGTCACGGAACATACGATATTAATTCCATCAGAGCGTACCGAACTAGTACCTAGCGTTAAGTTTGAGCTATAATCTTGCCAATTTTCGGAATCTGTATTGCCAAATTTTACTTTAATCTGGCGAAATTCGTCGAATTTTCTAAGTGAGTGGGGTCGTAATCCCAGAGAAAGATGGCGCTCAAAGTATAAGTCGGGACAGACGCGAGCAAATACCTCATCGGGAAATTGGATAGGTCGAATACTCATTTTATTGTTATTTTTGTTATTATTGTTTGTGATGTCGAACAAATCAGAATGAATAATAAGCGAAAAAATGATGATGTTTATATAGAATAATACAGAAGCTGATAATAAAATCGAATCAGTGCTAAAAGTATTAATGTTTAATGGCTTACATGTAAACCTCCCAAATGGCCAAAAAAAAAAAAACTGTTGGAAAATTAGATCAGTATAATGTATACCCTAACCCATTAATTATGTATTTGAGAAGTAAACCGATTCAAAGTTTAGAGCTAATCAGGCGAATCCATTTTTTTCTAAAAGGATTCGAGAATATTTTTAACTGTTTGTTAATCTGTTATTTTCTGGGTGTTAATTAAAGAGCGTATACTTAAACGGATGAGGTTTTTTTGTAAGGGGGTATAGTCCCATTAGAATGACCCACAGATTTTTTTATGTCTTGTGCGGGAGCAAAAAACATTAGGAAATGTTGATTAAAAAGTAATTGCAGCACCTTACGTTCCCACGTGGTCTCCCACCGTAGTACTTGTTAAGGCTCTCAGAGGCTTAACTATGATTGATCGGACGGGAAATCGTGCTTTCCGCTGGATATGGCCGCAACTGATAGAGTTATCAAAATAGCATATAGATTACTAGCCTTTAGGAAATGTCTCCATGTTTGAATAGGAGATGTTTTATAAACCAGAAAACCAAAAAATATACCAAAAAGGTTCTGAACAGATTAATTCTCTACTTGTTTTATCATTCGGTTAAGAGTGTCTATTTATTGGCGTATTTTGATTTACTTGATTTGAACCACATGTTTAACAATTATGTCAGGGTAATTGCTAATTTTATAATAACCAATTATGTAGAATGATATTTAGAAAAATCTTGGTTTTGTTTTGATGTTAATTAGCATACAAGTTTAATAAGACGTACGTAATATTTTTATACAATTTTTATATTTTTTGTTTTATCTTGGGCTGGTTTTGTTTGTTTGATTAGAGTAAACAACAATTTTAGCAAGCCCTTTTCAGTCACGTTGTTTGTAATAAAAAAATAAGAAGGATAATTCTAGAAGAAACCTCAAACAAAATATAATTTAGTTATTTAATTTAATTGTTTATTCAGATTTTGCTTAAAAAGAACTTTTTATTTACCGGCAATCTGTAGGACTGGAATATCTCAAGGTATTCCCGAAAAAAAGGGTTTACATATTGACGACTGTTGGTTTAACAAAAACACAAATCACTTGAGAAATGACTTGAAAATATTTTTTTTTAGTGTGAAATATTTTTGATATATTATAATTCAAACATCGTAAGTATTTAATAAATACAAAGATAGGGTAATATTATTTACCCCACGAGGCTATTTTGGCACTCAAAAGCGTTATATACTATAGAAGAGAAAATAATTAGAATATAAACCGTTCCGAAAGCCTTGTACGAAATGAATACCCAATATTAGGGAGCCCTACGCACTAGAGAAATCTATTATACGAGTTTTACTCACGAGTTGATTATTTGATTTGATCCATCTAACCGTCCTAATAGGGAAGGACTACCCGAGTAGATAAGGCTTGGGCCCTGGGTTACTTTTCCCCCTCTAAAATCACAAACGCCACAGAGCTAGTGTCCAGAGGGAGGTATCAGGGAACGAGGGTACCCAAGACTATTATTCTATTTTATTATATATATATATATTGGATTGTAAAGGCTTGCGATTGAGGTGAGCCATTAGAAGAAAAAGTAATAAAACTTACGAGTGATTTCTACAAATTGTAATCAAAAAGTCAAGATGGGGTAATGGAAAATAACGGTGAATGTGTGGGATGAGCTGAATGCCCAAAGGTCTAGTCTACACGAGGCGGTTTCTGGCAAACGACCCAACGGAAAACCTGAGGAGATGGAATGAGGAGAAAACCAAACGGGTTTAGCTGAAACTGCCCACACAGGGTTTACTGTGAAGAAACGGCACCAGGATTGAGCCAACAAAACAAATATGAACCCCCAACGATGATTCGGCCGCTGAGCCAGGGCTACCGACAAGGCTTTGAGGAGCGAGGCGACCGGGGAGGTGATTCGAGAGGAGATGAGTTTTGAAAAAGAGTCAGCAATGGGGCAATAATAAAAAACAGACAAAGAAAGGACGGGATAATTATTCTACGAAGGGAATGACTATGACGCAAACTAGCGGTGTTATGAGCGGTGTAATTAGCGCGTGGGTGCCTGGAGGGGAAGATGTGAACCGATAAAGGCCATAATTGCAGGCCATGAGCCGGGATAATGTCACTTTTTTCCCGTTTAGTGTGGCCCAACAACTGAGGACGATTGTTCCGGCCAGGACATACGAGACATACGATCCGGGTAACGGCAACGGCAGGCGAACCTCAAACGTCCCGGACCAAGTTGAGTCGCCGCAGCAAGCTCGCCGCGGGACTGCCGAGAGAGAGAGAGAGAGGGCATGACCCCTGAGGGCCACGTTACTAGCGGCTGGAGCGGCTGGATTGAAGGGCTCATGCACAGTGGGCTCGTGAGGGGACCACGCGATAAGCGATAAATGGCCACCTCATCGAACCACAACTACGGGGGGCGGAGGGCGGAGAGAGCGGAGGGAACGCCGCAGCCAGCGGGGAATGCGGCTTGTTGGGCTGGACAACGTGTTGAAGGGACACTTTTGCCTTTGGTGATACCGTACCACACTGGCGAGGCTGGAATAAGGTGATGAGAGTATAAATATCTTTGGTTCCGTTTAAGAGTTCCGCTTGTCCGAACAGCATCTCGGCTTACATCTTCTTCGTGTCTCTCTCGCTTTATCTGATTTGAATTAGAACCCTACCTATTGTAGCCCCTTGTAATACATTATACTTTTTCCTTACATACACAAACTCGTTCACATCTTTATTTTCCCCCAATGACTACCGCCGCTGCCTACCATCCAGGTGAAGCAGACCGATATTCGTCGTCCACCGCTCCCTTGTTAGCCACCCCTGGCCTCTCCTCGTCTGAGCCATCGGGCACCAACAGCTCTGCTGCCAATCTCGATTCCAGCCTTCAGCCAATCGCTAAAAAGAAGGTCAGCTTTTCTAATATTCTCTTGGGCGCAGGTCTTAATTTGTTTGAAGTCACAACCTTGGGCCAGCCCTTGGAGGTTATTAAGGTGAGTTATTTTTCCTGTTTATTTTTAGGTTCCTGGGCCGCCGAAGGGGGGAACTCTGGGCCTCTAAGCGCCTAAACCTGTCTGGCTGGCGTCCGTCTCATTAATGCACTGGGACAGATTTGGGCAAAAAGGGCGTTTACCTAATGGGGGTTTCCGGTAATCTTTGACCCCTTTGGACGTTTTTCCGGATGTTTTTCCGAATGTTTTTCCGAATGTTTTTCCGAACTTTCTTGCGCTATATGCCACCCAACTCATCACATGAAATATGTTACTAACCCGCTATCTATAGACAACTATGGCCGCTAACCGTTCTGATGGTGTCAAACAAGCTGTCGCTCGCGTCTGGTCCCGCGGTGGCCCCACAGCATTGTATCAGGGTCTCTACCCTTGGGCTTGGATTGAGGCCTCTACCAAGGGCGCCGTGCTCCTCTTTGTCTCCAGCGAAGTTGAATACCAAGCTAAAAACCTCTTCAATCTAAACAACTTCAATTCAGGTATTCTCGGTGGTATCTTTGGTGGGTTGGCTCAGGCCTATCTCACTGTCGGTTTCTGTACTTGCATGAAGACAGTAGAAATTACTCAAGCCACTGCGGCCCGCGGCGCTGCCGGTGTCGCAGCTGCTAATGTTGCCTCAGCTAGCAAGTTCCAACTGTTTAAACAAATATACCAAAAGGAAGGCCTCCGCGGTATTAATAAGGGTGTAAACGCCGTTGCTATTCGCCAGTGCACCAACTGGGGCTCACGGTTTGGTCTTACGCGTCTTTCTGAAGAGACTATTCGTAGAATCAGCAATAAAACATCCGATACCAAATTGACCCCAATAGAAAAGATTCTTGCCTCAACTTTGGGTGGTGGTCTCTCCGTGTGGAATCAACCTATTGAAGTCATCCGTGTTGAAATGCAATCATCTAAAATCGATCCAAACCGTCCCAAGAACTTGACTATTTGGTCCACCTTTAATTATATTCTTAAAAATAACGGCGTCAAGGGCCTATATAAGGGTGTGACTCCACGAATTGGCTTAGGTATCTGGCAGACTGTTTGTATGGTCACTTTTGGTGATTTCGCCAAGGAAGCTATTGCTAAACTTACCGGTGAGAGACCTATCGGTAAACATTAGCGTTAAAAAGTCAATCGTCTCTATCATAAGAGCCCCACAAATCACGCAAAACACAAAACAAATACTCGCTTCATACACAAGTTATTCTATAGATGCTTTAACGTGGCTCGTTTTAGCAATTCCTTGTCTTATTTATTTTCATCTTATTTATTCTTGCTTTCGAGATTTTTCCTACTCATGTCTTTACTCATCATTCTTTAATTAATTATTTATTATTATAACATATACTTATAATCTAACTACAGTTCCACTGGTAAACTAATCCATTCATAGCAGCCAGAACATGCTGGTGATCATTACCCACATCTACAGTCTTAACAGCGGTGATTGCATTATCCCCGCGGCGACCACTCATGGGCGGCTTAACTTTATCACTTAGGATGAGTGACTGAACTAGGCGCATTTGTAGCCCACTGGCACCGCCAATATCCATTTGCCAAATATTAATCACAGCGCGCTCATGTCCCGTGAGAATATAATGTCCCCCGGCAAATTTGAACGCATGATTAGTCTCAGCTCCAAAAGCTGTCTCCCCGTTACTACCGCCATTAGGGGAATAAAATTCTATACTAGTAATGGCACCCTGCGACAAATAAGCCATATCAAACTGCATTACTCGCACACCATTTAACGTCCAGACAGTTAATTCAGAGTCAGTAGAAATACCAATATCACCATTATTAAAATTTATCCCAATGCATCGCTTTTTGTAAGCCGAACTGGGGTAACCAACAACAATTTCTCGCAGGTACCGATGCCGCGCCATATCCCACAACAGCACACGGCCATCGTCGTCAAGTGAAACCATAGTGTTGAATAATTTACAACATCGTAATTCAATTATAGGAGCGGTATGACCCCGTAAATTGGCTACAAATCGAACCATTAAATCACTACCACCACTGACATTACCACCCCGAAATAAAGGCCGAATATCCCAAACACTGATCAGACCGTCCAAATTACTTAAAATCAGGTATTGAGCCTCATACACGGCCACTTGAGAAACCTCGCTCCCGTAGATATTGTCTATTACTCCTAACACAATGTCTTGAGTGGAATTATCAACTATACGAATTCCACCGTTACCAAACCCCCACTCTACAACAAATAAGCTAGCCAGTTTAGCTTTGTTGCTATTAACATTATTCTTGGCAGTTAAGGAGGATGAAGTAGAAGAGGAGGGTAAGGCCAATGATGACAAAAACCCGCCGATCAGAGCTCGAGTATCTGTTGCACAAAATAGGTGCGAGTTACCTAAATACTGGATATCTCTAATGACTCCACCAGCCATGCTATCTTTAACAGGTTGGTCTAACCGTACCAGTGCCCTAGCCAGGAAAGGAATAGCCGAGAAAGAAGACAAAGAGACTAAACTCGTGGTAGTGACCGTAGAGGGGACATGTGTAGGTAACATACCTTCCCACGCTGGATGCGGCCGACTAAACACCTGGGACGGCGTCTGTCCAAAATTGTGAATGATTCCGATTGCCGCCAGTTTCTCCATCGGGTCTTTAATAGATTCTAAATCAATGGCACCACGATAGCTTAAATGGTTGAAGACGTTGGTAGACTCTACTGCTGCAGAACCGGTTTGCTTGTATCCAAAAATAAGATCGATCCATTTGTGTAGATGTCTGCTCACATAGTCACTCTCCAGGGCCTCACGGTGCTTTTGCACAAATAGGTAAGGGTCGTTTTTGCTCCAAGGTGGTAATTGAACATCATTAACTGGTACACCCTTGGATTCTGTTTCATGGGGATCCATGGAGGCCAAATGCCCAAAATTGTATCTGTTAGAATTTATCAAAAATTCCGGTAAATAGTAAAATTCAGGGATTAGTTCTCTGACATCAGTGGTATTGTCCTGCGATGCTGATTTCCACGTTCCCTCAATTGAGTGAAAGAGCCGGTTAGCGTGATCAAAGCGACCCCCTTGTAATAGTAGATAAGACTGAGTAAAGGGTTGTAAACGAATTAAATAACTTGAGACAATCATTGCAGAAGAATAATGCGTGCCGTAGTGAAACGGAGGCGACCGCGGGTCTTCTAACTGACTTAACGCTTCATATCGTTCTTGAAATTCACGCTCTCGTCGCTCCGTTTGTGCACCCATGGGCTTGGACAAATCACGAAAGCTTTTAGGATCAGTCAGGTCGAGCTCTTTGGATTCATAGTCGGCAAGCACCCAGGGGAAAATAGGATACTGTGTTAAATCGTTAAAGGTTCGACCAGCAATAGTATTGACTAACATTAAATAGTAGAAATTAGATATTTTACCCTTTTGCCATTTCTTCGTCGCTAACGTGAACGTATTAGTCGCAAATACATTAGACAATCGGGATGTAAAGCTTGAAGCCTTCGAGGACATGAGCTTTTGATGATTATTAGAGTGACTTAAAGCATAAAGCAAATCATCATTGGCCTCTTTAGCTAATGACTGTTCAAATCCGTGATTATTGCGCACGGTGGTAATTCTACTATGAATAAAATCCCGTTCCCTGGCCGAAACAGAGGTGATCAAAACACTCGTGTTATTTAGAAAAAAAAACTCTATAGCCACATCTCTTAATAAAAACTGTCGTTTGGAAATGCACTTGATACCCTCCAAACTCCAAGTCCAAACTTCATGGTCCTTAGAGCCCACTGACGCAAAATTAACATCATCCAAAGGTTGTGATGAACCAGTGATCATGCGTACATAAGGGTCACGCTGGCTTTCTGGGGCATCCCCCGTCTCCACAATTTCACCATCTGAGCGATGTAAGTAGTGGTCGATAATATAAATATGTGTTTTTCCCATTATTAGAAGTCCCTCAATGGCCTCTAGTCCCACAATTCGACTCACGTTCCAAAGGTCAATCACCATATCGCCGGGTACCAAACTGCGAAGTACTTTCCGGTTTTTATCTTCTGGGTTCGAGTCCAATTCTAACGGGTCATCGATAATTTCATATCCGTCTTCATTATCATTATTGAAATCGCGTAAAGTACTCTGACTCGGAATAGAACTTACTTCACTATCTATATCGATAACAGAGGCCGGTACTGTGTTGATACTCAAATTATCAAAAACTTCTAAAATAGATTTTTTATCATCATCGTTGCCAATATTATTTTCAGACTTAGGATCAACCTCGGCCTTATTCTCATTCTCGAGCAAGAGACCATTTTTGCGATAGTAGCTAACCCATTGTGAATTGTCACTGCACAATCGCCTTCTCATACGATCCATACCCTCTGCAGAGTCTAAGGCCCAATAACTTTCGCCAACATTGGGGAGATTTCCCGTTGATGATTTATACTCTAAAAAACGCTCTACTTCGCTAGATAGCTTCATGTGTTCATCAAGCAAGTATTTAATATTTTCCCTCTGATCTTGTATGTTCCGATAGTATTTGTCTGTTTCTGATGCGTGAATTGAGAGTTTCCAATGTTCTAATTCATTTTTATAAGCCAAGAAAGACGCCGTGTCTTCGCTTGACCGCTTTGAGAGTGCCAAAAATGGCTGCTGGTTTTGTTGTAGCTGATGTTCCCGAGCCTTGGATGATTGCGGCAATGCTGATGGTGATGGTGATAATGACGATAATCGTCCATTAACTTTTCTCGATTTGAATGGTGGATCAAAATGGGTTTGAAAATTCGATAGATTGGTAGGCTGCTTAATCCAATTTAGAACTTCATCATTATTCAACATTGATATCTCCGCAAGAAAGTCGAGGAAAAAAGCTCCATAGCGATTGTCGATAAGACCCACTATAAAGGGAAGATCACGTTGGCGTGAGAGGTAAATTGATCGCAAGACATCAATGATATTCCCCTTTTCAATATTGAAATTCCCCTCAGCTTCATTATAGGGTAGTTCAGTGTCAATGTCAACTTCCACATCTATGTTAGCCTGAGTTAATATCAGACTCTTACACAGAGCCACTATAAGTGTAGCAATACCTTCATTATCTGATACTGACGGAGATAGTAATAATTGCTGCTGTTCCACTAATAGTTGAATGAGGTGTCTGATTTGGGTCAAATTATTTGTACCTGCCCTGTTATCTACCCTGTTGTTTATGTTCATGATAGAATCATAAAGTTCACAAATAAATAGCGTATGGAACAGGTACGAAAGATTCTGAAACAGACCGCGAGCCCGTTTGGACTCCATTACCGCGTGATAATTACGGGATACCTGTAACACAATTCCCATAGCATCAAGAAGCTGGCTAGATCTCATATACGATCCCAAACCCGCCATTACGTTATCATCACCATAGCCTTTTCGCTCAGGAGTAACAAGCTGAATGAGAAAATACCCAATGTTACAAAAACATCTTGGATTCTGCAAAATGTGTGTATTACCGTCATCTTCATAGTTGTAGAGTTTTTGTACATTGGCTACGATGTGTGAGGCCAGAAGCGTATTAATAATCTGCTGACAGTGGGGGCCTATGGATTCCCAGAATGACGCAAAGTCATTAGTGGAGATGATCACACCCGTTGTGATATGTAAGATTAGTTTAGAAAGGATGCTATAGAGGTTTGGAAACCGATAGATGGCCGATTTTTTGTTATCCAAACAGGAAAACGCCCCACAGATAGCCTCGAGAAAAACCTTGGAAGTTGCAAATTTACGAAAACTGATATTACTTGATCTTAACTGACAAAGACTCTCCCCAACAGAGGCTAGAAACATATCTATACCTTCCTGATCTTCACTTTCATCAGTCAAAGCGGTGAGGAAGAGACCAGAAAGAATTCGTGCAGCTTCCGGGATAACGACCCCAGCGCGCGATTTGCGATTCAACCGCTGCAAGAATACGTGTAATGGCTCATGTAAGATATGAGAAGATACAGAAACACCAAAAAGCATTGAAAATGTAAGAATCCAAACTTCTGAAACACGCCACCATTTACCTAACTGATTTGCGATGATAGTAATCCCACGGGTATTTTTAATGAAACGATGAGTGAAAGTGGGGCTTTGTGTGGCAAGTTGGTTGGTCAGAAGCCACATCCCATGCTTGACGGTACGGGGATCTGTATCATTTATAAGAAATAAAGTCCATTTGATAGTGACGGTTTTAGCTAGTTTTTTTAAATAGGCATTCGTATGAGGGGAATCATTGACCAATGACGAGAATGCATCTAACATTAGAAGACCGTAAATACGATTTAAGTTTTCGGTATTAACATTAGATGGATTTGCTATGCTCAGCGCCATCCCTAGCGAATTCTCAATACCTACCAATTCATGCTTACTATCACAGAGTGCGTAAGTAATAAAGAGTGAAACCGACCTCATGACTTCACCCGAGAGATTAGCGGTAAGTAAAACTCTTAGCGTATCACCTAAATTAGCAAGCACATCTCTTGGAAAGTAGTCGCATTTCATGGCTTGAATAAACTTTTTCATTACACGCATTTTAATGAATTTGCGAACATTATACTCATGGTACTTACTCTCCCTACAAAACACAATGATTTGAAACAATAAGAATTGATACGCGCTATCCGACGTTCTACGCCAGATATCAAAATCAAAAATTAACGTCCGGTATGCTAGAGGATTTACGATGATAGTATCCAATGGTGAAGAAGCGTCATACCCCACAAAATCTAGCATGATATTCAATAATGATTCCGTGCATAACCGCTCCTTGACCTTAAGCATCGATGCTAAGATATCGTACCCGTTTATACGCTCAATCTCGGCGGCGTTTCTCCAACTGGGCTGAATTAGATTAAACAAGATTTGTACGTGTCGGTTAAGATCTGAGGCTGTGAGGGAAGATTCAACTAATTTTAGTGCCATAGAGATACCACTGATGGCATAAACGGCGTCATGGAACGGACGCCAAGAGTATATATAGTAATCACCGTGAATGATTCCAATTGATGAGAGGGAAGACGGCGCCAAGTTGACCACCGTGGCGGGATGGCAGTGATTGATGGTACTTACATGAAACGAGACTAGTAAATTCGAGAGAGAAAGCGTAGAAGACGGATGTCGCTCTTTAATCACATTCTTTTCATCAGAACAATGCGTGGGTGTTAATAACGATAATGACCTCAACTCCAAAGCGGTGGTAGCCGTATAAGTCAAATGCTCTCGCAAGGCACCCATCTCACTATCTTGATATGTGCCCACGTAGGACCGACCTAGTTGATATATAACGTTTATAAAATTATTACTATGACCATTAGTATTATTTTTAATGCTGCTATCATTATCAATATTATCACTTGCCCCTAAAAATTTATCAGCGAGCAAAAATGAGGTCACCCGCAGCCGCGAACCCGATTTACAACCTCCAATGCGAACAGACATGGACTCGGATCGAACTGTAGAAATTCCAGATAAATTAATTGTATCGGTATGGTCACCATTTATGTAAAGACTAACTTTCCCCGTGTGTACTGCCGTGTCATAGCATAGAACTAAGTTATACCATTTATTGATCGAAATGACAGGACTCAATTTATAAATTTGATTATTGAGACTCAAACTGAGAGAGAAGTCAGTCAAAGAATCAGCCGAGAAATCAGCTGCAGAATCAACAAAAGGTTCAACAAAAATTTTGGCACCAACTGAACCAATTTCAAAAATATTTAACTGGGAAAAAACGCCACCCCTCTGCTCATCAAAGTCCGGTATTGAAAACCATATTGATGCAGTAAATGTTTTTAAACATCGCGTCAGAGCCTTGGAGAATTCAATATATGTGGAATTACTAGATTGTGTAGGAGTAAATAATTCCACAAAGGCACCATCTGTCGAGTACGTTTTAGTAGCCATGAGCAAAAAATCAGCATACTCTGATTTTTTTTCATCATGAACATTTTCAAGTGCTGCAGCCATTATCGCAAATGCCTGTTTAGAAGAGACACCGACACGTATGAGCCGTGATAGCAATTGCTGAGCTGCAGGCTTTATATTAGAAGACACAGAAGGAGAATAGTAGGTATTCATAAGCCAGTCCATAAGACCACAATGTGGTTCATGTAAATGGATTAAATTCTCATCCGAGAATTGAGCCAATTGATTCAATAGTCCGAGTAAGTTTATCTTTATATCTAATGCTGATTTTGTGGTATCTAACAAAGGCAATATTCTGACAATAACTGGTATAATAAACGGCGAGTCAATGGACTTGACCCAATTACACCTTCCACATACGCCGGCTAATGTCTCTGCTAGCAAGTCACAGTGGGAGAAATCCTCCAATGCCAAGCCCACTAACGATACCAACAACGAGGCAGGCCAGCGGTCTGCCAGGTGCATATGTCCAGCTACAGCTTCGATCATTGAGCCACCAATATGCGACAAAAAATAATTTCGACATTTGAAGTCAAGACGGATAACAGTAGAAAACAGTTTCATCACTCGTTGGAATAGGTCGGGCACACATTGGTCATCATGGCTACCATTTATTTCTTTAACCTCAGGATCCAGAGTAAATAGACACTCAATCAGGGCTTCGAAACCAAAATTAGCGACAAACTCATCAGTGCATGCAATAGTGTCCTGATTATCCATCAAGAATATGTTATATAATTCATCTAGAGCTGAAAGTTGAGTGCTGAGGGTGCTGGTAGTGCGGATCTTGTCGATGGCAACAGCTACTGAGACAAGAGCCATTTATACGGGAACGGGGAAGAGATACGAATTAAATAATGGACAAAATTAAGTTGATTGAGTAGAGCGAGTTGACAATTGCGGTTTATATATTTAGATTATCGAAAACTAACTTTTTGATTTGATCAAATGAGTGAAAATAAAGATATATTAAAAGAAAAAACAAACCAAAAAAGTTGGAACAAGGAACTTGTTGCAATGGTGATGTGGTGTTGGCGGAAGGTTTCATGTGAGGGTCGACTTCATAGTAGTATCGACAGGTTGGGCCGATAAGGAAGACGCTTGGTACGAAACCAATCGAGTGTGAAATATTTAATTAATAGGTTATAATTAACTATTTATTTAATCTTTAAGCATATATACATATATAAGTTTATGAATATATGCTTTATTAAATTAAGAATAGTATTTTGATTGGATGTGTGTAAATCGTTTGGTGCCTTTTTTATTGAGGTATTGAGACAAACCAATCTTCCAACAACCACCCACATATACAAAATGGGATTGAAGAAAAAGGCAGTGCAAAAAATACCCGTTATAGATAAAACAACTATAGATACATATATTATATAAATATTATGAGATTGGATCTAGACTCTAATGTTTAGGTCAGGGTACTGAAGACAAAAGATATGCTAAATCATCTGGATAGTCAACGTTGGCTGTACCTAACCTCTAGTTGACTCGATACAAATAGCACTAAAGGAAGAAATCTATAGAAACGATCAATGACAAACTCAACTGGATATGATGATTTAATTACACATCCAATTATTACTATATGTAACCGATTTCTAATAATGAAGAAACGGCCTGCCTAATATATACAACATCTATGATCTTCCAACAAAAATGCTGCGGGGTGTCTGTCGTCGTAACCCAGCAATAAGAACTATAAAAACAGGGTTTTGAAAGTCTTCTGTTAAGAGTTGAAGTAAGTACATTTGGGTTTTATGGTGTATCGTACACTATATATAATGCGAGCTAGGTATGATATACACGACAGCCTTTGCTTTTTCTCAGGGCAACACAAAAAAGTGGAATACCAGAATGAGAGAAGAAAGTATAATAATACTGACCATTTTTGCTATGAATATAACAAAAGATTAATTATTAGAGTTATTAGAACTTTATCTCCAGCTCTTATATAATATAACACGGAAAAAAGTGTTTCTTGATTTGCGCCCTCGCCTGAGTAGTGTCCCTTTTTCAGACAATCTGTAGACGTGTTTGAGTAGATGCAATCCCTCCATCAGGAAAATAAGCTATGTATATATGAATACAGTATTGAGAGGCCCGACGCGAAAGTTATGAATGAAAATTTTTAGAGCTACAAAGATTATTTTAGATGTGCCATCATGAATTTAGTTCAATTCAGGAGCCTTAAAAGCCATTTTGGTGTTTTATTTTTTGTAACAGTACAGCCTGAAATGAAGGCCCACCAGCCTGAAACAAGCCTATTTTTCTCTTTTTTCTCAATCTCCTTCAACCAAAACGAAAGAATGCCTTTTAGAATTGTAATCGACAATATAGATTAAAAATATGACATATGCATATATTAACAAAACTATATTTATATATATATATAAAGAATTCAATATATAAAAGAAGCTCTATACAAAAAAAAACTTTACATTTTACTAGTGAGTCTAAGAATAACATATACATTACAGCCACTTTGCATATGTTACCATGACAACCAAAATAGAGAAACAGGAGCCAACCTTTTTCTCACCATTTCTAGTATCACCACTCTTCCACCATCGTCCATATATCGTCTACAAGCTCGCTACCTGTGGTTATTACTTTGTTCACACTTTAAATGGCATTTGGAGACTTTGAACTCATTTGCTCGCGGGCAGCTATGCCGCTATGCCCCCTCCTTGGTGGTAGTACTGCTAACGGCGTTATTCACACCGGCATCCTCACCCAATGCTATGCTCGTAGCATTGAACTTGCCAACACTGTCATTTTCCAAGTAGGAGCTGGCATAATAAATATCGGTTCCTATGCTATTTTGGGCATCATGATCTATAATATTCGTTCAAAGTACACCGCTATTGGTCGTAAGGAAATTCTGAGATTCTTCTACCTTTACACACTTTTGAATTTTATGTCGCTGATCATTGATACTGGGGTAGTACCCGTCGGCACCCGGCCTTACCCTTACTTTGTAGCTATTCATCTTGGTATCACTTCAGCCGTGTGTTGGTCACTCATGATAAATGGGTTTCTGGGATTCCAGTTCTATGAAGATGGCACGCGATTCTCGCTGGCACTATTGGACTTGTCTACGCTTGCATCGTTTGTCCTCACTTTTGTGATTAGTTTAGTCACCTTTCAGAGTTGGGGAGGTTCCGCAATGAACAGTACGAATAATACCACGGGGCTTTTTGTGGTAGCTTATTTATTAAATGCTATCTTTGTCTTTATTTACTGTGCCTCTCAAGTATTTTTGGTGATTTTCACACTCGGTGAACTCTGGCCGCTTGGTGCCATTGGCCTTGGCTTGTTTTTCTTTTGTGTGGGACAAGTTCTACTTTACGGATTCTCCAGTACAATTTGTAGTAACGTTCACCATTACTTAGATGGTATATTTTTCGCTACCGTATGTAATACGTTTGCTGTTATGATGATTTACAAGTTCTGGGACATGATTACCAAAGAGGATCTGGAATTCAGTGTCAGCACAAAGGAAAATCCATGGGAAGTCCAGGAGTATTTGGAGGATCATGATACAAGATACGACAATGGTAGCGATTATGCAGGCTCGACTTACAATTTAAACTCTCATGCATTTTAATTTCTCTTCATTTTTTTTAAATTTAGACTTTTTCTCAATCAATGTTTTGAACTAAAGGAAAAGAAAAAAGAAAAAAGAAGATGGATGGGTGTTCTTTTTCAAAGCAAATCAAGAAAAAAAAGAGAAAAGAGAAAAGAGAAAAGAAAAAAGAAAAAAGAAAAAAGAAAAAGAAACGGGCCACACAACATTTTGCATTTTCTTCATAGTGCCCTACGATTTCGTCTTACTCTTCCCCTGGAATGTGTACCGAACGAATCATTCTATTTTGTACCTATAGATTAAATAAAAGGCTGAGATAACGACTGTGATGCAGTCTAAGTCTTTGATGCCATCATATATATATTTTGCTTCACATTTCTTTTTATATTGACAAATAGATTCCAGTGCTAATTCCTCTAAGAATACTCTGAAGAAATTCTGTTTGTAAAGGCGGAAATTGGGGGTTTAACTAGATGAGCTTCGAATATGGCTTCGAATATCACAAAAAACCGATCAACCAAACGAGATATAGCTGGAGCATCCAGCGGCTTTCTTTTCCGAATAATTTTACCAACCGTCTATTTGGAAACCAAATTTAAAAACACTAATTAAGTAGTTGAAAAATAATAAGAACCTTACGGATTATTGCTATCGACAATAGTCTGAATAGTTTCACTCTTAACATTAGCCCTCTCCATCCGCTTTGCGACGTTTTCTAAAATCTCGGCATTTGACACGGCAAGAATATGCCCATCTAGCGAGTCTCTATCGAAGGGATATACACACTAGAAAAATTAATAATCAAGGCCCATAAAAACTTACAAAATCAACTATCCATAGTATTGTGTTCCAGGTTTGGTATCGCTGAATTACTTACATCAGTCTGGGGACAGGTCTTGAGCGCATAGTCAGCCTGAATAAGACATTTTCTCAAAGGTGTCCGGCATAGGGGACATATCTCTATCTCTGGTATACTGGATAGAGAAGTCGGTGTATTTGAAGTTCCTGAATTCTGTGTGGGGGTTAAAGACGGGGCCGGTACGGCGATATGAGAATGCTTAATGGTATTTTTGATGATATTGCCTTGGTTGGAGCTGTTGGAAGCAGATAGAGGGGTAGCGGTTTTGTACTCTGTCATATCCTCCGATTTGAGTGAAGTAGGGGGTAAATGAAGATACATTATAATAAGTAATATAGTAGACAACAATAATAGTAAAGAATGTACTTTATAATTCACCAATAGAGAGAAAGTTGATTTGGCATAAATATTTCAGCCGCTCTATTTATCTCAAGACAGACGACAAGTCCCAACTGTCTCGATCTCTCACCACTAATTTTGCTCTGTTTGATCTCAAATAAACGGTATCATATTACCATTAGATTCAACTTAATTTTACTCTCAAGGCTTTTTCTATTAAAAAATGCCGATAGCACCGTCTCATCTTAAAAGGCTTCAAAATGAGCCTTCAAAAATTCGAAATATTTGTATTTTAGCTCATGTCGACCACGGCAAAACCTCGCTCTCCGATTGCCTCTTAGCAAGTAACGGTATTATTTCACAAAAGCTGGCAGGGAAAGTCCGATACCTTGATTCCCGTCCAGACGAACAAATGCGTGGTATTACCATGGAATCTAGTGCTATTTCATTGTATTTCCGTGTTCTTACCAAAGTGTCTGACAGTGAGGAACCTCTCGCCGAAGAACACTTGATTAATTTGATTGATTCTCCAGGTCATATTGATTTTTCGTCTGAAGTTTCCACAGCTTCTCGTTTATGCGATGGTGCCGTTGTACTAGTGGATGCTGTCGAAGGTGTTTGCTCGCAAACAGTGACTGTGTTACGTCAGACTTGGATCGAAAAATTACGCCCCATGATTGTAATTAATAAGATTGATCGGCTGATTGTAGAATTACAATTAACGCCATTGGAAGCTTACAACCATTTGACAAAGCTAATTGAACAGGTTAATGTGGTTATGAGTTCTTTTTTCACAGGGCAGAGAATGGCAGACGATCTGAAATGGCGTGAACAACAGGAGAATAATATTGAAACTATCGATAGTAATACGTTTGTGGAGTCATCAGATGATGATATCTACTTTTCTCCAGAAAAAATGAATGTTATTTTTGCTAGCGCTATTGATGGCTGGGGATTCAATATTAGTCAATTCGCTGCTATCTATGAGCGTAAACTGGGTATGAAGCGGGAGAATCTGGAAAAGGTCCTATGGGGCGATTTCTACTTGGATCCCAAGACCAAGAAAATTATTAATTCAAAAGGTCTTAAGGGTCGTAATCTCAAACCATTATTTGTGTCTTTAATCCTGGATAACATTTGGGCCATCTACGACTCAACTGTAATCAGCCGTAATCCGGAAAAGTCCGAAAAAATCATTAAAGCTTTGGGTCTTAAAATTGCAGCTAGAGAGATTTCTTCTAAGGACGGTAAATCTTTGTTAAACTCTATGCTAGGACAATGGATTCCTCTTTCCTCGGCCGTTCTTTTGACAGTTATTAAACAGCTACCTTCCCCGTTAGTAGCCCAGACCGACCGTATCGCCAGTATTCTTGATGCTGCGCCCGGTAGTGATGAAATTTCTCCTGACTTGCGTGAGGCTATGATCGCTTGTGACCGTACAGGTCCTGTCTCCGCCTATATTTCTAAGGTCATTGCCGTGCCTGAAAACGAACTTCCACGTAACAAGCGAGCTGAAATTTCTATGGAAGAACTTCGCGAACGAGGCCGTCAAGCACGAGAAGCAGCTGTTGCGGCCGCTGAAGCAGCTGAAGCAGCCGCAAATGGCGCTTCTTTTAATAGCCCTATAAATAACGATTACACTGATTACGACTACGATTTCGAATCCACGACCACAACCGAGACTAAAGTTCCCGATGTTAAAGAGATGATGATTGGCTTTGGAAGAGTATATAGTGGTACATTACGTGTTGGACAGGAGTTACTCATTCTGGGGCCCAAGTATCATCCGTCGCGGCCCAAGGAGTTTGTATCCAAGGTGACCATTACAGAATTGTACTTACTCATGGGCCGTGAACTGGTGGCTTTAGATGAGGCCCCTGCAGGTAACATTGTGGGAATCGGTGGTCTTGATGGTAAAATTCTTAAAAATGGTACTTTGGTAAGCATGGACTACCGGGGAGCCAACCTGGCTGGAATCAATATGAGTGCACCGCCCATTGTGCGCGTGGCACTGGAGCCTACAAACCCTACCCAACTGGATAGATTGGAGCTTGGGCTTAAGTTGTTAAATCAATCAGATCCCTGTGTAAAGATCTTGGTACAGGAAACTGGCGAACACGTCATGATTACTGCCGGTGAATTACATCTAGAAAGGTGTCTAAAGGATCTAAGAGAAAGATTTGCCAAGATTGAAATTCAGGCCTCAAATCCCATTGTACCCTACCGCGAGACAATCGTGCCCCATCCAGTTGCGGAAAACGCCGCGGATGCCGCGCCTATGAAGAATCCAGAATTAGGCCGTGGTGTTGTTGAAGTTGAAGTAGGCCACGTCAAATTGAAGCTGAGAATGATCCCTCTACCTAAGAAGGTGACTATGTTCTTACATGAGCACAAGTTGTCCATCACCAATATTGTCAGTGCTCGCCGACGAATCGAAGCAGACATAGACACCTCTATTGAAGTCGATATTGTTGATGCCAACACGGAAGATGTCGAATTTAATGAAATAACCAAGGCTTTGAATTTGGAAGAATTCACATCTCAATTGAGGGAGTTGTTTGACAAGGCAGTTGTTAAGGATGATCCTAACGCTGCTCTATGGAGCAATGCTGTAGACCGTATTGCGGCTTTTGGCCCACGTCGGGCCGGCCCTAATTTGCTTTTGGACTGCTTGGAGAACCCTATTTTGAAGCATCTTTTGAACTATAGGACTGAAATCAAGACCTCTGAATTTGAGGATTCTATCAATACAGGATTTCAGCTCGCTATGGCACACGGCCCTCTCTGTGCTGAACAAGTTGAAGGAGTCGCTTGTATTGTCGAATCGGTAACCGTGGATCCTGATATGGAGCAGGTGGCTGGTATCTCTGGCCGTCTTATCACGGCCACGCGTGATGCTTTACACCAATGTTTTTTGGACTGGTCTCCCCGCTTGATGTTAGCCATGTACGTGTGTGATATCCAGGCCACTACTGAGGTGTTAGGTAAAGTTTACGGTGTAGTGACCAAACGTCGTGGCCGTATTGTGTCTGAGGAGATGAAGGAAGGAACACCTTTTTTTTTCATCAAAGCCCTGATGCCTGTTGTGGAAGCGTTCGGGTTTGCTGATGATATTCGAAAGAAAACATCGGGCGCTGCTAGTCCTCAGTTGATTTTCTCGGGGTTTCAAATCCTAGATGAGGATCCTTTTTGGGTGCCTACGACGGAGGAGGAGTTAGAAGATTTGGGTGACACAGCTGACAGGGAGAATATTGCCAAAAAGTACGTTGACGCGATACGGACACGCAAGGGGTTGTTTGTGGAAAAGAAACTAGTCGACAATGCTGAGAGACAACGTACTTTGAAGAAGTAGTTTATCCAGTATTTTTTTATAATATTCTAGACTATCTAGTACTACAGTATATTATTACACCAGTTGATTTTTAGTTTTTTGCAGTGAACCATTTCACTGCAAATCCAGACAAAGTAGAAATGAAAAACACCAAGCAAACCTGTAAGGTTTCAGTTCATAAATGGTTGACTCAGTTTGGCGAGCACGTTGATCATCAAATACATATATTTTTCACCAATCCAATCTTGAAAAACAAAATCCGAAACTTGAAAAGTGAGTACAGGAGCATAAGTACCCACTTTGTTTGACTGGAGTTACTAACGACTCTCCTTAAAACATCCTACACACTAAAACATGCATGTCAATACAGATTGATGAAAATCAATACGCTTTTATGCAAATAAATGCATAAAATAGCATATTTGTGTTTCTCATCCTAAAAACTCATGTAGGGACAAAGTATCCTTTCGGGTTCTGCAGACGCAAGGATGAAAAGTTCACATAGTAAAAAAACGGCGGGCCCGAAAATCGTGCCTGGGATTGTTATGCATAGTGTTTAGAGAAGTTTAGAATAAGTGCGTATATATCGCCAGCCTCCCTGCGGCTTGAACATTGACCAGCCTTCCTGCTGCTTTCACTATACCAATTTTTAACAAATAGCATATTTTCCTGGTTTCATGGCGGGGTTCAAGCGATACGCCCTAGTTTCAAGGATTGTTATTTCGGCCCAGCCTCCATGGCGTCTCATAAGTGACCCCTCCCTCTTTTATGACCCTCAATTGCTCTATCTGTTGACTCTTCCCTGTTCTTTATACCGGTAAAACACCAATTATCCACTCATTCGTTCGTTGGATCATTCGTTCATTTATTCATTCGTTCATTACTAAATCATTACTTGGTTTTAACCTGCTGGCCAAGTCGTATCGCCTATTTACTGATCTAGTCCTTTTTTTGGTTTATTTTGCTCTATTCACTCATCTCAGCCTTATAGTCGCTCGTTTTATCACCCATTGCTCGCTACTCCGTTGCAAAACCAACCTTATACATTCGTTACCGGACTAGAAAACCCATTACCGCCAATATCCAATCTTTTCCCTTTGAAGATTTTGAAGTTTGACCCATATTTCGCTGTTTTCTTTTTCGACACGCTACCCACTTTCTACTAGTTCTGCATGAAACACGGTGATTCGAAAAGACGTCTAGCCTTATACAATGTCTGAAGATACATCCCAGATGAAAAGGGATAGTTTCCGCCACCGACTATTTCATCGCAACCCTAATAAAGACAAATCGTTTTCTTTTAAACGATTGGCTTCTGGACCCCTGCTATCTTCCTCGAGGCCATGGTCTACCCCAAGATCGGTATCAGCCTCAGAGTTAGTGTCCCGACCCTCAAAACAAATCTCCTCGGAGCCCATAAGTTTCCAACCTTCTACATCCTCATCCTGCTCGGACTTAACCTATCATAACAGTACCAAGGATTGGATCAAAACGACCACAGGATCGTCTCCTGGAAATAAACCTAAACATCAAAACCCCAAATTCGCTTCTTTATCACTGAATACAAGTTCTAAATATGACCCACAGTTACAAGATTCCTCAAATGTTATTGTGACCCCAACTACCAATGAGTTCGAGCAGAGAATGGTGGTAAGATCTACTAGCTCTCAAACAGTTTCAAGTGAAATTTCTGAGAATTCTATGTATAGTACCGATACTCCAATTACACCATCATCGCCTATTACACCCTCATCCTCGTTCTCGGTGTCACCCAGTCGAAAATATTCAGTTACCAATATATATGATAAGGTTCCTACTGGGACAGATTTAACAAAGCCAGAACCTGCCCAACCAGAACCGGCGCAGGCCTTTAATAACACCCCGTTTATTAACCGAAGTAAAACTTGGATTAATAATGATATTAATACTGCCCAAGCGTTTCTAGAGTTTGAAAAAATATCATTAACTACTAAAGTTAAACACCCTAATAGTAGTCATCCTTTCTACTCAGCTCCAAAGTTGGCACCACAATTACCACAAAACATACAGATCCCTCGTCTCCGTAGTGATCCTTTTATTGAGAGTTGGTTTCAAAGCGTTGAAAATATTAGCTTAACCGAAAGGACTGGATGCGTGTCTTCCCAGCGTGCTTTACAAATTCCGGAAATTTTGCACTTGATTATTTTGTATTTGGATGATCAAACAGCTATTCCACACGAAGCACCTCCTCAGCGCCGCCGACCGCTATCACTGCGTCATGCTATTCTCATATATGGTGACACTAATTTGGCTCACCAGGTGTGGGAGGAGGCCCTTAAAGAGGAAGCAACATCGGCCAGCAAAATGTTCAAGGATGATAAACGCCGGTTGTATAATTGCTTATTGGTTAATAAACAGTGGCATGAAATTACAAAACAAGTCATGTACAAGAGGTTACATTTCTGTGATGACGTGGATTGGCGTCGCTTTGTTGATCAACATCCGTCAGGATTATCGTTTTCATCATCTGGGTATTTACCATGCTCATCCAATCCTTCTAGGCCCTGTCTAAGACGAACCCACTCGGATTTACTAGTACTGCATAAACTCAAGAACGCCAAGCAGCGTGATATTGAACAGATCGAATTCACAGGCGGTAACCTTAAATGGCTTGAATTCTACATGTGCCCCTCAATCATGCCCACGCCAAATTTACTATTAGGTGGGCAGCTCAAAAAAGTGATCTTGCCCGGATGCATACTCGCTGATGACCACTTCCTCAAGCTGGTATCAAAACAGTGTCCACAACTTGAAACTTTGGACTTACGTGCTTGTGATCAAATAACTGATGATGGCCTTGTATACCTTGCACGTAGTTGTCGACAGCTTAAACTACTTAATGTTGGTCGGAAAATGGGCGGCGAGAAAGTTACTAATCGCGGAATGCGTGAAATTGCTAGATACACCGCTGTCAACACATTAGGTGCTGCCGGGTGCCATATTGACGACCAAACCATGGCAGAGATTGCCTTATATCGGGGCCCCGGGATTGAAAGGTTGTCGTTAAATAATTGTCATTTGCTCACTAATGAGTCAATTTCGCGGATTTTGGCTTATACACCCAATTTGGCTGTGCTAGAGCTTCGTGGATGTTTGCAAATTACCGATATGAAAACCATTTTGACGTTTAAGAAATTTCAGGAACATTTGAAACGATCACCACTTATTGAGGGTTGTGAGGTGTTCGAGGCACGGATGCGTGATGCAGAGTGGGCGATGGAATTAGAAATTTCAAGAAATATCTTTCGAGATTGTCTCGAATGGATATATGCAGACGACACGGACACTAATAAGTTTGCTTATCCTACTGAGGATTATCATGAATATGAGGACTTTGATTATGACGATGAATTAGAGGACGATGAAGACGATGTAGAGGAGTAGTTTTCCGTTACTTCCGTAATTTTACATTATTTACCTGTTAATTTATTTAGTATTATTCCAATTTTCTCGTAGATACAGATTATATATACTACTATTCATATAGGGAGTCCAAGATCGCTATCCCTCACCCAGTCATCCACTAAATAACCCACTGTTTCCAGCCAACCAAACCTCGAGCCACTCCACCAAGCCCCTAAATTTGCGGTTTTATCACCAATCGCCATTGGATTCAAGCGATACTCATCAAGCCACCCCACGGTTTTCTTTGCCGTTTCCAAATGGGCTGTCTCATCTGTCACTAGATAACTTATATTCCTCACTAGCACACTTGTCATTTTCAAGATAGCTAACAACAATGCAAAGCCAAAGACCACACCCACCAGGGGCAATGAGTTGATACAATAATTTCGAAACTCCAAAGCAGATGGAACGCGCGCCTGACCCCTTGCGAGAGCTCTGGCAAGTTCTCGTTGCCGATCCACAGCTCCTGAAAGCCGTTTAAGCACCGTATAAGTCAATCGACGAGGGGTCAAAAAATCTACACCGGTGTCAGAGATGGGTGATAAACCAATACTGTTGTTCCTAGAGGTTACCTGTGACAGAAGCTTATCTTTAAAACTCCTTTCAGTGACTAGTTTTGCATTAGCTTCATTCAATTTATCTTGAGAGTCAGATAGTTGAAGTTTGAGCTCCCCAAGCTCGGTTGTTAGGGTCTTCGTGTTAGATTTCATTGATTCAACTAGTTTAGTTTGATCGTCATGATCTCGAGATAGTGATGATATTTGATTTCGCAACGCCTCTATGTCATCGCTGTCTTGTTTTTCAGTATCTTCCTCTTGGGCTGCCGTTTGGAATTTCATTCGTTCGCATTCATCACGCCATCTGGCGGCCTCGATTTGTGCTTGACGACAATGTTGATCGGCATGGGTCACTTGATGATGAAGCTCAATAAGCTCGTGTTGAAGCTTTGTAACAGTTCGACGCATGTCACCCAATTGCTGCGTTAAAAGGGCATTGGCATCCTGAAGGGATACCGTTTGTGACTCGTAATTTTCAATTTGGGCATCTTTTTCATTGATGAGCTTTTTCAAATGGCTGACTTTATTATCATTGCCTATGGAATCATTTCCATGGCTACTGGGAGGTGGTGTCATCGCATCTACAGTAGTACTCCGACCATTAGAGGCTTCATAAACCTTTTCCAGTGATAGAGGTGTTGGAGATGTCGAAGATAATCGATTTTGAAGTCGTCTACGTCGTTCTTGGGCTAATTTCAATTTAGAGGGCCTTTCTTGATCGGTTGGGTGAGAATTGGCTTTACAGACATCACTTAACCGAGGTAAATCATCAAATATACCTGTCTGTGTATCATAACTATCTAATTTTTGTTTCAAATCACCCATTGAGAGTCCATTTACAGGGGTGGACATGATTCGTTCGTTTTGCAAACTCTTTTCCATACCCATCAGCCCCAGACCCACATTACTCGGGGTGTTTATCGATTGATCAACTTCGGAATAAACAGCTTCAATTTCCCGAGCCTCCTTGTACAGATAATCATCAGTAAGTTGGTTGAAAAGTACAATGAAGCAATCAATATCAATGATGAGATCGGGCTGGCTCTCGCAGAATTTACGAGTTTCGGTAACAGTCTCAGGGCTTATTAACGATCCTGCGGGGATTCGAAGCACCCGCTCCATAGCTTCAATGAGTTGTAAAATTTCCGATGCCACGATCTGCTTATTTGGTAAGATTGCGATTAGTAAAAGTGGTTCATTTCTGCTTTTCATTGAAATTAAATTTCTATATTCTAAACTTACGGTCCCAGAGCGCGATTTATCAAATTGGTACCAAGCCAACATCACCAACTCACGCATACGCGCCGAAATATCAGGTTTATCCATGGCTAACTAATTCCTTTGACCATATATTGCCGCATGAATTAATGAACGCTGGTTGAGGATCGCGAACCTCAAAAAGTAAAGAACGCGAGGTAACTGAAAACAGGCCATGAGTCTGAATGCATGGGAACATGTAGCTCATAATATAATATTCTACTACTAGAGACCCTGGGATGATAATGAAGATTAATTTGGTTTCTATATTCTAAATGATTACGTAATAGTTATCAAAGCTTTTATACCAGGTAAGCTTGAATTATAAATGAAATTACAAAGAAGAAAATTGGTCAATACCCTTTAATTTATGCCAAATTGGTAATATGCTCCACTAGCAGCTCTACAGCTCCAGATTCCCACTCGTTGACCTTTCCTTGCCACCTACCCTTTCCCCCACCTCGAGCTTTGGGTGCAAACTTCAAGACCTCATTTACAATATCGGGCACATTTACTCCAGCTACGACGATGGCACCACCATCCTTACCGGCGCCGCCAGCCAACACCACAGTGGCCTGCTTTAGAGGCTCTTCACCAAGTTCCTTGATGACCAAATTGAAGAAATCTAAACTAGCTTCGGGTAAGTAAAGAATAGCTACTTTGGACTTGCTTAATTTTTCACGGAGGACAGTGGCTTCATGAAGTGCGGCCTGACTCATCCAGAATTTTTCACGGCTAGTAAGATCACGTACCTGAAGACTAATTCGGGTTAGGTTAGCCTCAATATCCGCCATCTGACAAGATAGCGCAGCATTGACTGATCGAAGCTTGGTATGACATTGTTGCATGTAGATTGGAACGCGATCACCGGCGATGAAATAAAGACGGGATTGAGTGGCCTTATGAGGAATTTGATGCAACAAAACCAACGAACCAATTTGGGATGTGGAGGAGAGGTGAGTGCCACAACAAGTGTTATGATCTAAGCGAGTAGATTTAGATTTTAATTCTTTAGAGCTGGTATCATCTTCCTCTCCACCAATTTCAATTACACGAATCACACCCTTGCTAGCATCATAGTCACCGGGTAGCTTATGTGTTTTGGTATTACCATCTTCGAGCGATTCGGGAACAACAACCCGAATAGGTAAAGCGGCTTGAATGTGTTCATTGACTTCGTGTTGAACACTTTTAATTTCATCGTTAGTCAATTTACGTGGAATATCCAAATAGTTGAGGATAGCGTCGCCACCAGCCTGAACGCCTGCACCCATACTCCAAGACAATGTAGCTAATTCATAATTATCTAACACAGCCGAAAGAAGATGCTGGCCAGTATGTTGTTGCATGTGGTCCATCCTACGACCCCAGGTTAAATTCATTGTCACTGTAGCACCGGGAGTCAAAGGCTCCGGGACCGCATGCCGTGCCACCAGACCATCACGGCGTACTGAGAAAACGGGAATGGTAACATCACTTTCAATGACATGCAGAACGCCAGTATCAGAAGGTTGTCCTCCACCCTCGGGGAAAAGAATAGTGTCTTCAAACTCAACTTCGTAACGCGGTGTTTCCACTGGTGGGATTACCTTGGATTTGGACTTTGATGGTTTGGGCACAGTGAGCGCGACACAAGACACAACTTTAGTTGTGAGAGTCTTTAAATAAGAGTCCTTTTGACAGGCAAGCGCCCCGACAATAGCAGAAGCGTATACTTTAGACATTGAAGCTTTAATTTTTCTATAATGAATTAATTAATTATATAAACGTAGAAATGAAGGGGAAAAGGAGAACCATTAGAATGAGTAATAGGTTTGAAATGATTGACCGTTGAACCGCTGACTAAGAATAAATGATCCCAAAGAGATCAATCGGTGTAAGCACAATGAATAATATGATACCGACTATAAATGGTTATCGTTAAATTCAGAAGAATGTCTCTTATTTATACCTTTAAAGAAACAACCCTTAAGAAGAATTATTTGACCGGAAAAGTTGAAATAATGCGTCAAAAAAAGTTCAGCCATACCAAAAATACAATCAGACAAAGTCCTGTTGTACTAGCGGTTTGCGAGTCAATTTCATACCACCGAATCTTTTTTTTTTGCCGTTTTTATGTAGTAGACTCTATTAGTTTGCAAGTCATCCGAAATTGGCTGCTTTACAGAATTTAATTTATACCTATTTTGTATAGAATCTGTTCTGTCCGTAGCCAGAGATAAGCATCAATTCCTACGACTAGTAAGCTGGAAGGAAAAATCGGGGGATGACAACGGGTTTTAAAAGCAGAATATAGTGATTTAATAACTTTTAACGGCACATGCTAAGATCTGAGAATTAAATGAGTAGAATAAATGTACATTACCAATTTCACTACTGCATTGTCAAACGCCAATCTTCAATAATTTTGATGAGGCTCATCTGGTAAAAATGAGGCTCACCAGAGTGTTGAAGCTAACCTGCTTCGCATGATTTATGGTGATCGCTAGGATTCAAGTCAGACTGCCCCTGTCTATCATTTTTTTAACAGCTCTGTACGCCGAGAATGGTATACATATAGATATATGTGTGTATATCAAATCCAATTCTATTTATATAGATGTTGTGAAAAGTGGGTAAGCGAGACATTCAATTTTTTTGGAAAGCGCTTTTAAGAAAGAAGTATTCTTAATTAGTCCTTATATACATGAAATCTGATTTTGCAGATCCTTCGCAATTATCATCACTTATTATTTATGTTGCTAAATTCGAAAAACGTATCGTCTTTTCCCAAAACAAAACAAGAAAAATCCGATCATCTCTTCTGATTGTGATTTCCCAAAAGGGCATTCAATTATTTTCCTACAATGTACCGCAAAATAGCATAAAAGAAATTGATGCAGCTACGTAGCTGAATATGCTTCAATTGTTCAAGCAAACCACCCAATCAATACTTATTAAGATCGCTATGTCTATTATCTAACACATCCTTCTGCATTTGAGTACATTCACCTAAAATATTCAGAAAGAAGAAACTTTTTCATGATTTTACCAAGATCCGTTGTTACAGAAACCCAGCTTTCCAAATTAAGGAGTAATTATATCAAGTGATTTGATCACTGTATACGGTTTTTTAGATGCGATATTTTAGCTATATCTTCTTCAAAACCAGATAGAAATGATGTTGTTTTGAGAACTTTATCCATTTGTAAGTTGAAATAGTATTGAATGGTGAGCGGCATATAAGCATATCATTCGACGAATCTCGGATGCTTTCCATCAAGATAAACAAATTATTACGCCATTATTATGTTTTCAGTTCATTAGCATGAGCATTAGCCATTTTGAGCTTTTTGTTTTCAAAAAGTATTGTAGTCATCAGCCAGAGTACAAAACGGCTTAGGAGTTAGCGTGACTCCAACACCACATTACCTTAGGAATAATTTTACTAAGATATTGGCGTAACAGCAACTCTTTTGTCCTCGATAGTTTCAGTCTGTACTGACCAAATTCTTTTAGACTACACATAGATACTATAAATATTACCGACAGCCTAATCCAATTTAAAGTTTATTCCGTCCGCCTGATTGAGAACGGTTAGAAAAACTTTCAAGCCGGACTATAATATTACTCTTGCTTTAATAATATGTTATCTCTAGGGTTGATTCTTTTCCAAGTTGCAATTGATTCTGGATTCTAGTGATGTCCAAACTAAATACCATACCATGATTATGAAACATTTTTACCTTGAACAATGATGAATGGTTTGTTAACTCTCATTAACACAGATTTCCTAAATATCTGGCCGAGAATCTGAGAATGCCTCACCTTCATGCCCTTTTTCCCAATTATGAGAGACTAAAACTCAAAAAATGAATGATCCAGGAGATATGTTTTTTGCATGAGGGGAGCAAGAAATCTAAATCTAGAGAACGATTAGAAACTGACTAAAATTGGAAATATAAATTTTATGTAATCCTAGCGGATGACATTTATTCCTATGCATACCCTGAAATAAAATATATATTATTATTGCTAAATCATAGGATTTAGCAGCCATTATGTGTTGGCAATTAGGGATTACAACAATGTACAAGACATCCTTTACCTGACGCAGACATTGCCTGTAAATCCAGTTTCAGTTTCAGACTTAGTTTCAGATTTAGATTCAGATCCTATTGAAGTTCCATATGTGTGGAGCCATGCCAAAATTCACGTGATAAACTGGCATGCTATTGATCTTGCGGAACGCAGGTATTGGATCTGAATCATTAAAAAGGCAGCTATTTCTATTGATTATCATATTAGAAATCTTAATTGAAGTTGACAATAATACTTTCATAACGCACGATCCAGAGCATGTTCATAATTGTATCATATATTCAGACTTTTTTGTGTTCAGTAACTCTAATTACGGCTGGAGAATTTTCAGTCGCTGAACCATGACGAACTTGAACAAATAAGTATTGCCAGGTCAAATGAATTAGGTAAAATATCCAATAATATAATAACAACAAAGAAAAATGCGTCTTCAATGATAATCGTGTGAAATCGAGAACTCAAATTACTGCTGATAAGTTGCATATACATGATGTACATTCTTGCCGTTCTTTTCTAGAGTTTCAAGGCCGTTTCGGCAACCTGAAATCGTTAGACCTATCATATACCAAGATCAACTCCATTTCTGGCGTTTTTGCGCCAAATCTGCAGACCCTGAACTTGAAACAGTGTTTAGGAATAGATACTTTAGCTGGCGACTTAAAAAGCTGAATTCATTAGACTTATCTCAGACCAATATCAAGTCCGTTTCGAATGTTTTTGCACCAATATTGCAGACTTTACTCATGGAAGGTGGTGTAGATATGGATGCTTTAAATGGCCATTTCCATGACCTGCAATTGTTAGATCTGTCCGATACCTCGATAAAGTCCATTTCTGAAGTTTCTGCACCAATGTTGCAAACGTTGGACTTGAGAGGTTGCTCAGAAATAGAAACCTTAACTGGTAATTTTGACAATATGACTACTTTGGTTATTTCGTATACCAAGATTAAGCCCATTTCTGATGTTGCTGCACCGATTCTGCAAACTTTGAATCTGGAATATTTAGAAATTGACACTTTACTCGCCACCTCGATAAGCTAACACATTTGAATCTGTCCTATACCAAAATTAAGTCCATTTCTACAGTTACCGCACCAAAAAGGTGTTTTTATACTTGAGTCATTGTCTAGAGATTGTCACTTTACCTGATCAGTTTCCAATGCTGCCCTGGCTAGACCTTTCATCTTCGAAGGTGAAGTCCATTTCCAGCGTTGCTGTGCCATTATTACAAACTTTAAATTCGACTCGTTGTTCTGATATTGAGAATGTAGCTGAAAATTTTGACAGCTCAAAGTCAGTAAATCTTTCTTACACCAAATCTAATGATTTTCCGACTTAATTGCACCAATGTTAGAAAACATGAGCTTAGATAGTTGTTCAGAAATTAGTACTTTGGCAGGAAAGTTTAATAATCTTGTTTTATTAGATTTGGCTTATACCAAAATTGAGTCAATTTCTGATGTTATTGCACCAATGTTGCAACGTTTAATTCTGGAAGATTGTTCAGAAATAGTTACTTTATCTGGCCACTCTAATAATCTGAAAATATTGGACCTAACGGATACCCCAATAAAGTCCCTTTCTGACTTTTGGGCACCAATGTTGCAAACGCTGAATATGATAGCTTGTTCAGAAATTGAAAATCTAGCTGGTCAGTTTGATAACCAGATTTTATTAGAGCTATCGTATTCCAATATCGTCAATTGCTGATATAATTGCGCCAATGCTCCAAACTCTTGAATTAATGGGTTCAAAAGTTGACACTCTGACAGGCGAGTTCAAAAACCTGACTTTTTTGTACCTGAACGAAACTAATATTAAGTGCATTTAAAAACTTGTTGCACCAATGTTGCAGACTCTGGAATTAAGTTCTGAAGTTGAAAATCTACCAGGTAATTTGAAGAACCTTACTTTATTAGATCTTTCTGATACCCCGATCAGGTCTGTTTCAAATGTTGTTGCCCCAATTTTACAGACTTTAAGTGTTCGCAGTTGTTCAGAGTTGGAGATTATAACTGGCCAATTCAACAACCTGACTTATTTGGATCTATCATACCCAAATATCAAGTCAATCTCTGAAGTTTCTACACCAATGTTACAAACCCTATGCTGGAAAAATTGCCCAGAAGTAGATACTTTAGCCGGCCAGTTCGATAACCTGGCTGGGCTAGATCTGGCATTTACTTCAATCAGGTTTATTTCGGACGTGGGTGTGCCTATGTTGCGAGATTTGAATCTGAAAGGTTCAGAAATAGACATATTAGAAGGCCATTTCAACAATCTCATTCATTTAGATTTATCCAATACTAATATTAAGTTCTTTTCAGAGGTTATTGCACCATGGTTAAAGTATCTGTACTTGGCTGGTTTGAAAATTGATACCTTAGCTGGCAAGTTTGATAATCTGACTTCAATAAATCTAACTGATACCCTGATAAGGCCCATTTGTGATTTAAACTGTCCCAAGCCAAGGACCTTTAATTTGGCTGGATGTGTTTCTCTTCAAGAAATTTCAGGCAACTTTGAAAAATTGAATAATTTAAATTCAAGTGGTTCAAGTATTAGGAGCATTTCTGATATTATTGCCCCAAATTTAGAAATCCTAAACTTATCTGGATGTGAGCAAATACAAAGCATATCAGAAAATTTAGCCGAACTCATGGACCTAAATATATCAAACGCAGAAGTTATGACCCTTGATGGTATGAGTGCTCCCAAATTAAAAAAAAAAAAATTGAATTATCTTTGCTGTTATACTCTTGAACTCACACCCTTTAGCTTCAAGCAAGAGTTTCTTCTCTGTGAAACAATTCTGGGGGGTGATATTCAAATGTTAGACAGCGCACTAAAGAGACTAGACATGAGCGATATTATAGATCCTGATTGTATGGTTTGTTTTAACAATTCAAAATATATTCAACCATGTGGACATATTTTATGCCGGAGCTGTTTTAATTCTATTTTGCAAAGGGCGGTAAAGAAACTCTAGAGTGCCCCCTTTGTAAATCACAATCGGAAGGGCTCTGCCAGATCAGCTGTATTGTTTTCCCAGAAAAAACTACTCGTTTTACAGTTTGATGTAGATAAAAATTATACGACCTTAAGTTAGATCTCATATTCATGGTGGTCGATTTTTTTTGGAAAAAAAAGATAGATATTATGGCTTTGTGATTACTGCTGTTTAAGTTCTTCCTGACAAAATAATCATTTCTCAAGATAAACACCAGACTTTTTTTAGCAAATACATGCCAAAAACTATTATTGCTAGAATAATTATCAGTATTCGAAAAATCCAAGAAATTCGCCAATAAAACAAGTGAAATAGTTAGTATGTATTATTTGCACCGCTGATAATTTAGGAACAACGAGACAGAAACCTGTGAGCAGTGACAAACGAAAGCTATACTACTTGAAGCTGTGATAACCATCGTAACAATAGTGCATCAGAGACGCGCCCAAGAAAAGTCAAAAACAAAAAACCTACTTGGAATTCCAGAGGGTACTGATTTCAACACTATTATGGATTCCTGTAAGCCTTTCATTATAATTTGTTCAATTCTTTTAGCCCTTGGCACTTTTGGCGTGGCTAAAGCTGGCTTGGTCTGTCGAGGATAGCTTGCGACGTCTTAGTTATCTGATCTAATGGACTCGGCATAGTTTATCACCAAGGGCCGGGACTCGCTCGAAGATTTAATCTACATTGCTGCGCAGCTTTGCCTGTAAATGAAAAACGAGTTCTATGTATAAATTCATTTCTAAGGGTTTCAAAAATCAGGAATATTCGACGTGGGCAATTCTTTTACAATCATTTGTGTTCATTCTATATGTATATTTTCTTAGAAGATTATATATCTCATCCGGTAGGTTTTTAATCTATTTATATTAGGCTTATGATTAGAGCACTAATTTCATGCATTTCGTCATTAATTCTTGTGTAATTTTTCATTTTCTTTTCGTAATAAAACGTTGATATGCCATTTTAGACACCCAACGTGATTGTTAAATTATTTTAGAGATTTAACAATGCCTCTGCATTGGTTATTCTCCACATGCTTCACCAACCAAGCATTAACATTTTCAAATTTCATGTCACACGCTTTACATACACCGCTCTGGCCCGCGCGGTCTTTCTTCTTTGTACCCAGTGGGTAAACAAAATGAATTGATTTTAGGTGATTTTTAAAGGTATCACACCGCGAAAACCCGCCAGTCTGATGACATTTACAGAATTGACGTTTAGCCACCGAGTCAGTGGCTGCTGAAGTCAAGTTGGTCTCATTAGGGTAAGCATCATAATAAAAAGGACAGTAATATTGGGCGACTTCTTTATGCGAACGTTCATGTCGGATGAGATCGTTAAGTCGCAAAAATCCCTTTTGACAGTCCTGGCAAACATGAGGTTTAGTACCACTGTGATCGTGACTATCATCCTGACAATCTGCATCTTGGCAATCCGACTCCTGACAGTCATCCCTGTTATTTTGAGAGAGTTGATCAGCAGCGGGCTGGGTATCGTAGCGATGCCACTTGGTTCGTTTGGCATGACCATCACTAGAGCTAGATAGAGAGCTATCCAAGGCATCGTTCTTCCGTTTCGCGGGTGACGACCGAATAGTACTATTGTCGCTAGTCTCTGAAACTAGCGAGGCAATGCTCATGATATTGCCAGAGCCCGGGTTAGAGGAACAAGATAGCCTTGGTATCTTTAGCTGATGACCGGCCAAGACTTCACCTTCACTCAAAGAGGCCGTTGAATCCGGCGGCGAAATAGGCCGGTAGTGATTGTATTGGACCATGCTGACCGCAGCATTACTCAGCATAGAGATACCAGACCCAGAAAACGAAATTGACGACGAAGATGTGGGGGGGCTAGGAGGGGCTTCAGAGTTGATTCGGGCCAAGGCGGCAGGTGGCTTGGTCTCGGGGCTTTGCAGGTACTTCGACGAGGAGCTGAGGGCTGAAGGGGGAGGGGGCGGGGTGTGGAGATGTGAAGTATGGCCGGTATAGATTGGAGCAGGTGCTGCGGCATCTAATGGGGGATAGCCGACATTATAGGGGTAGGTTGGGGGATAGCTTGACGGATATGAAGAAGGGTAGTTTGGCGGATAGTAGGCCGAGACCCCGGACGGTTGGCATAGGGTTGGCCGTGGCCGCGGTAAGCCTGCCGGGCCGTAGTGGTAAGCGAGGAGTGAGGTTGGACGAGATCCGGGCGGTGAATAGGGTCTGGGCAGTAATAGTGGCTGCTGGTGATCGACTGAGTTCATTTTCGACAGGGGGTATAGTAGACGGCAAAAGCACAAGCTAGCTAGCTGGAGTAGTAAGTAGGGAAGAAAAAAAACCGAGCGAGAAGGTAAAAGACGTTTTTGTGAGGAACAGGATTCTGACGAGGAGGAAAAAAAATATAAATAAATAATTATTATATATATATATATATATATATATATATATACCAAGACCGCCTCGAGAATGAGTAGATACGACGATGGCATACATATAAATGAACTAAGTCCGAGTCTACCGCACCCACAAACAGGGCTATATATTTAGTGTATCGGGGGGATGGGGGATGCATCCCCGGGCCACTCGGCGTTAGAAATTAGCTAATATAGTACTTTATTTACGGTATAGTGAGATATACAGGGCAAAAATAATAAAACATGAACCCCGATTTATTAGTAAAGATTAGTAAATGTATATTAATAGAATATGACAAAACAGGGCCGTTTACCAAAACAGCTTCATTCGAACCGCTCCGTTTTTTTCTCGCGGGAAAATTACACTATACGCCGCTATACGCCGCAACACGCCGCAACGGCAGATCCGCCTGTGCCGACTGCCGATTGCCGTATAAGCCGTTGACGTTAGCGAGTATTGCCCTGTTGCGTCGAGCGTACGGCTTGCACGGCGTGGCGATCATTCTGGTTGCTTGGATGGTTGAGAGGTATGAGGGATTGGGAGGCTAGGAACTGGTTGGGAACTGGAAACCATTGCCTTCCCGGTCCGGGGTCTCTCCCCTGTAGGCTGGCAGCCGGGCTATATGCAGTGTGTGTTGTAATGGTAAGCGCCCAATGGTGGCAGTCCTGGGTGGTCGTGACGTCAGTAGCTGGTACTGACAACGGGGTCTATGGCCGACATCTGACGGGCCGTCCCTATCTCCGTTCACCTTGGCCAAGGCCGGCCAAGGCTGACCAAGCCTGTACCAGGCTTGGTCATCGTCTCGGCGTTTCGGAGCCCCGGGATTTTGACATATTTTTTAGCACCTCGGCAAGTCCAGGGAAGGGGGGGGGGGGGCCCCCGCCGTTCCCTGTCTCTCGATATACCGGCCATAATCTCTCGGTTTTTAAGGGTCTTTTTTTGTAAAGCTCCCATCTCAAAGACGTCCGTCGTAGCTCGTTTGCTCTCGTGTGTCTTCTCTAGTCGGGGGGTGTCTGGTATACTGGCCCGTGGCTCATTAGCTATTATTTGATCTATCGTATCTATTTGTGCTAGCCTCCTGCTGTACTAGTAGTTGTAATTTATATATATATATATATATAAATATTAATCGTAGTTTGGCCGCAATTACACGTACATCCCACGGCCGTAGCCCTAGCCTTATTCCCCTCGATGTTTGCCATCGATCGTGTCGATTCACAACAGATTTACGCGGCTTGTGTGGCTGAACACCCAAACCTATCGCTTGCTAGCCAAACGAGCACGGCCAAACGTCATGAGGTAACAGCTGAGAAAATAACTTATGGCAAAACCAAATTTTACAGCTATAACGCAAGATCGAAATCGCGCTAACCGACAAACGCCTCTCTTTTCGTTTCTTTTTTTTTCGTTGCCTCTATCCGCTTATTTTTTTTGGGCTCTGACCGGAGATTTTCGGAATAACAAACTGATCCAGTAAAATAAAACCTAAAAATAATACCGGAGTTATTCTTTAATCTTTTGTAGAGCGACCGACTAAACAGGATGACTCCAACTATCAATGAAAAAAAAAGGACAGTTCAGTAATAGTGGTCTAACCCTGTCTTCTATCAGCCGATCAGCTACATTTTGTATACCAATATTGCCCATTCTGCATTGGGTACAAAACTATACCCGCACTAAACAACCGCTTTTCCATGCCCTGGGAAGGCTTATTTAGCCCGCCTATTGTATTACACTGTATACCAATGAACTAGTTTATTAGTGGCCATTCTCGTAATGTGCAAAGTTACAAAGTTGCTAAAAAAGAATTGTAATAAAACTGAACCATCATTGAAGGAATCCGAGTGTTTTAACCATGTCAGCATTAAACTAAAAAGAATTTTTTTTTCTCACGTTAACGAAAGAAACACCCATCCTTCAGTCTACACTATTTCCCATAATGGCTGATTAAAGTGCCTTTTGTTTTACCTATGAATCGTTTGGGATCAACCCGGTTGTCTCTTTTTTAAGAATTACTGCGTGTTTAATAAGTTTATTAATAGTTTCAACAAAGCTAAGATTATTTATTATAATTCTGATCATATCATAATTTGATTCATTTCAATTTCAAGCGTTTTTCATTTTTAAGTAGTTATTCAACTCCTAGAAGATTTCTTTTTTTAAAATTTTCTTTTCTTTTCTTTTTATTTTGTTTGACCCAACTGAGCCATACTGTTAGAGAGATTGACTTTGATAAAGCTAATCTGCCTTTTTAAGCTCTTCTGGATCTGGTGTTGGGGGAAGCAGTGCCGGAAGTGACAGCTTCAGTTCTCTTCACCTCACTAACGTTCTTAGCAGCAGCGGCCTTGGCAGCAGCACGCTTATTAGAATTCTTCTTGTAGACTCTAATGTAGAAACTAATGAATAAGACCAAGTAAGATGATAAGAGAGCACAACCGTAAATGGCAGCGAATTCTTCTCCAGCACAGGAGCCCATGTTGGGCATAAAGGGCCAGTAAGTGGAGGTAAAATAAGTGTAGGAGGCAAAGTAAACAAAGAACAAATCAATGATGAATTGGATGATCTGGATTCTGGTGACCCATTCCTTCCACCACACGCGAATATCAGAAGCCGAGAGGAAATAGTACCAGTACATGATGACGTGGACAAAGAGATTCAGCACAATGGGAACCCAGGAAACCGAGGTACGGCCAATGAGTTGCGTGTAGCACAAAAGAGCAGTAGCACCGTGATGGTAGGTGTGCAAGAAGGTCAAGGGCTTCTTTTTGAGCACAAGGAATACGGTATCGAAAAGTTCCACAAACTTTGTTAAGTAGTTGAGGTAGTAAAGAGTAACAATTGGCTGAGTCCAGGAACCGTAATCACAGATTGCGTAAAGGAGACCGTGGCGGACCAGGATGGGGAACAATTGCTCGACGAGGAGAACCAACAGAGTGAGGGATACAGTGGTTAACATGAAGTTATGGAGCTGAAACAGGATTTTTAAACGAAATGCAGGCAGGTGCTTCATGATTTCACGGCCACCAAAGATGACAATGTAGTAAACCACAATGGCTAACAGCACGGGGCGGGTTGAGGAGAAGGGGAGCTCAGAGTTGCGCACGAACTGAAACTCATTGACGGAGACGCCAAACACGGTGGACCATAACTTGTCAAAGGCGGACCAGAGGTAGATACCAAAGGGACGGTCAATAGAGGGTTGCGAGACCTCCAACCATGCAGGGATAGCGAGGGACATGTTGGATATAGATAGATATAGGTAAAAAAGGAAATATAAATAGCTAAATACAGGAGAAACGGGACGGAAAAAAAGTACTGAAACGGATAGGACGGAAGAGAAATACCAGACTAAACCAGCCCAATTAGACGACGTGAAAGAAGAGTACACAGATAGGGGAAACTATAGAAGAAAAGGAGAGCCGAAATCACAAAGACGACGAAAAAAAGAGGAAGAAAAAGAAGAAAAGAGCCGTGAAACCAGGAACTGAAATCAGAGAGTGCGCGAAAGTGAAAAACAGGGAGCAGAAACACAACAATGGACGAGTGAATGAGGAAAGAAAAATGGAAAAAAGTAAACAAACGAAATTTTTACTGAAGTTGTAGTGCATAGATAGTGGTATTGTTATTATGTGGAGGGGCCCTGACGATTGGGGTCAAAAAGTATATATATAGTAGATAATATATACATATATGATGATCGAATACTATATCCAGGATGCTGATTTTTTCAAATAGTGTCCTCAACTATTTAATGGCCAATGCAACAAGGAGCATTAAATAAAAGGATTATTATCCACACATAAACTTCATTACGTCATCAAAAATAATACTACATATTACGTGCATTACATAAGCTGGAAATCCTATAACCGGATAGGGCGGTTAATAATCACGTTCATTTTCAATGTCTTTTTTTTAGTTTTTTTTTATCCATAACCTGTTTTTTAGCCCTGATTTGAAACGTCGTCTCCTGAGCTTCGACCCTTGTCAGATTGTGTTATATAACCAACATGTTGGATTTCACGATTGTAACTTTTCTTTCCTTTTTTTTCCTATTTTTTTTTTTCTTCTTTTTGGGTTCAAGTAATCTATTAAATAATCGCCATGTAATTTGTATTCATCTAAAAAAAAAAGCTTACTACTCCACTCATTTTTGTTCCTTATATCATTGTTGTCAAGCCAGCCCTTGTTGGATCAATATTCCAGGTCTTGAACCAAACGCTCGTGAATGATAATTACTAGCCAAACTCGTATTTTACGCGTGTGTGTAGTCCATTGATTCCTTGGCACTGGAGAGTCCTTCTCCTTTAGTCTCTTTATATATATATATATATATATTTATTTATATTTATTGATATTTATATTTACCAATCAGCCTAGATAGTCCAACAAGATTGGCATGCTGCTTACTCAGCAACAACTGTGGCCCAGTCTGATTAGTCATCAACACTCATACCCGTTTTATCATCCATCATTTCAACGGCCCATCGTCAATTTTCACGGATAAAACATAACACTGCTTTAGCTTGTTTTTCGAGGCTATAGTTTTACTTCAACTGCTGTAGATCTACACCATCTACTTAGCCCAACTACCAATTCTGCCTTTTTTTTTGTCTCTTCGCGTGCTTGTGTGCCTTTTTTCCTCCGCTAACCCTTTGCCCACCCCTCCTATAGTGATCGATTTCGCCCTTTGAATGTCCGTTACACGACCCTGAATCCAGCCCTAGTTTCTCCTTTCCCCCTACTCAAATAGGTGGGTTTTCTCTTTTAAAAAAACCACAATGTTGCCCAGTGGCAACAATTCCGGCTATTATTATTCGCGCCGCTCCTCAGTGCTAGACGGTCGCGACAAAGATCGCGATCGCCGCGAACGCGAAGCTGCGGAATATAAGCGTCGCCGTGGCCTTTCTGGCGATTATGTATGTTTTAACAATTGAAAAGCTGGGAAACTCATTTAACGCTTTTTGCTTTTTGTTTTTCGCTTTTTGTTTTTCGCTTTTGTTTTTCGTTTTTGTTGTTTGATATGTACTAACCCCTTCATCTAGCGAAGAAGACCATTGTCATCATCATCACAACCGCATTTCAATCAGGATACCGCTCCTGCATCATCGTCTGGGTTCAATAAAACCACTTCTAGCTCTACAAGTAATGATCTGATACCTACGGGTCCTCGCAGTTATGGCTCCCATCACAAATCATCCAATAATGTATCTTCCATGAGTAGATACGGCTCTAATCACAGTTATCATAATAATAGTTATCAAAATCCGAATAATTTCGAACCAAAAATGTCGCGTGATAGACACATGAATTCATCAAGGCCTCCAGCATCCGCTCCGTCTGCGCCATCTGCTCCATCATCTTCGTCATCATCTTCGTCTTCGTCATCATCGACAGCGCCAGGTGGAGGTACGCAGTTATCCAATATTGGCAACTCTCAAACCTCAATGCCGAGCTCATCTTCCCAACGTCGTGATTGGTCCTCAAGGAATAACAGCTTCTCCAATCGAGACAACCGTCCGGGTTACGCTGACTGGGATAACCATAATTACAATCACAATCACAATCATCCAAAATCAAGAAGCTATAGCGAATACATTAATAGCCCATTCACAGCCCGTAATAGTTACGCTGTTTCTAGTACTAAATCTTCAGAAGAAGCAGAGGCAGCTTCAAATAATGGTGCAGCTAAAATCGTTCATCGTAACGACCTGCATCATCGAGACAGTCCTCGTGGTGATTCGCGTAGAGACCGAGAGTTTCGCGATCGTAATTTTAGTATGCCTGTATCTCGCCGTGATTGGAATTCGCCTACTACTGCCACCTCGAGTGGTAATAATAATAGTCATAACAATTATACTAATGAATCAAGTAATTATAATGGGGACGGGAATAGCAAATCTACATCAGTTTCAGGTAGTTACCGAGGTAAGGAGCAAACCGGAAGAGCTCGATCAACTCCTTCGACGATATCTACTGCCACTGCAATGGTTGCTGCAGTAGCTGCTACTATGAAGCCAGAAGCCAAAGCAAACCCCTCGGTGTTTTCCCCAACTGTGCCCGACTTATCCACAAATGTTTCGCCTTCGGATAGCCAGCCGGCTGAATTGATCAAGCTAGTCGATGAATCTAAAGATAAACTGAAAGAAGGCGTCAAGGATAGAGTAATGCCTACAGTAATACGCAAAGGCGAAGTCAAAGCCAAGGAAAGGGCTGCAATAAAGAGTTCGGCAGCAATGGCAGTGAACATACCAGCCACAGTGAATACGCAATATAATTCAACTTCTGCAAGTGCGCCAATAAAAAAACTAAGTCATATGGAGTTAGAGAAATTGCATGGTCCGAGAGAAGTTAGTGATAAGAGCAAAGTTAATATAGAGAAACAACCACGACTATCTAAACAACTTCATGACAATCCTAATTATAGTAATAATAACAACAAAACAGAAGACAAAGAAGAAGAAGAGGAAGAAGATTTATTTCCCCACCTTTTAGGCACTATTACACCAGCTACTACTCTTCCTAGTACAATAACTGCAGCTATCCCTCCACCCCAAGATCTACCCGCACCTAAAGCCTCGATAACTTCACCAATTTCTAAAAAAGCTAGGTCCGCCTCACCAACAAACCAACAACCACAACCAGTTCAAAAACAACAAAACTTTAAAATCGCTCGATCGACAAGCTCTCTCAATTCTGTTGCAGCTGCTGCTTCCTTATCGAATAAAACACAAAAAGAAGAAATCAAGGAGGAAGTGGGAGAAAAAATACAGAATGAGACCTTGATTAACGTAATAAATCCAGTAACAACTCAAGGATCTGATATTATTGAACAAGATATAGAGATCCCTTTTGTGAAAGACGTAGGAACCTCGACTTTTAACCGAGAGTGTGGTAGGCCGATAGACAGTAAGAAAGAAAATGATTATAAAGAACCAATGGAAAGCAGAAAGATTAATTCCGACCAACCTAACTCGCCTAGGGAAGATGTCAAGCCCCAAGACCCTGTAACTGAGAGGAATAGAAATATATCGGTCGTAAAAAATAGTGATGGAATTTATTCCACTCTCGTAAAAGGAGCTGTAGCTGTTGATTCTAAAATTGCAAAATACGTTGATAAAACCACTGTCGAAGAAAAAGAAAAGAATCGAGCTGATGTGTTTAACGAACAAGATAATCGTCAAATATCTGAAAAAGGTCAATTGCTTATAGTTCACCCGGAAGAAGCGCGATTAGAGAAGGTTCGGTTAGAAAATTACAAGCTTAATAAAGAACAGAAGAGTGACATTAAAGGGGCCGAAGAGCTTTTATTACAACAGCTGAAAGAGCAAGAGCAGAAAGAGAAAGAACAACTTGAGACAGAACAAAAGCTCGCGAAAGAGCTGCACGAGAAAGAACAACAGCTTGAGAAGGAGCAGCGTGAAAAAGAACAACAGGAGAAAGAACAACGTGAGAAAGAACAACGTGAGAAAGAACAACGTGAGAAAGAACAACGTGAGAAAGAATATCGTGAAAACGAACATATCGAAAAGGAGCGCCAAAAGAAGCAGCTTGAAAAAGAGCAGCTTGAAAAAGAACAGCTTGAAAAAGAACAGCTTGAAAAAGAACAGCTTGAAAAAGAACAGCTTGCGAAAAAACAACAGAAGAAGGAACAGCTTGAGAAAGAACAGCTTGAGAAAGAACAGCAAGAGAAAGAACAACAGGAGAAAGAACAACAGGAGAAAGAAAATCGTGAACGTGAGAAAAAAAAGGAGATAGAAAGAGAAAGAGATCGAATTTTTCGAGAATCACTTGAAACTGAACGCTTGGAGAATGAATTATTAAACGAAGAAGCTTTGGAAACAGCACGTCTCGAAAAAGATCAACTTGAGTGTCTTTCTCATGAGCGTCTTCAAAAAGAGCTTCTTGAGAAAGAGCGTGAGCAAGGGCTTATTAAAAAAGAAAATCTCTCTCCAGAACAGTGTTTGAGAGAACAAGAAACTAATCAATATTCTACTGGAATTGGCAAGAGCCCAATTGAAGTATCTGATGCCTTACCTTCTGGTGGATCAGACCTTGTCAATGAGACTATTGCACAAGACACCGCGCTCACTCAGCTTCAGAATTATACATGGAATGAAATTAAGCAATTAGGGTATCCCAAAGTGTTTCCGCTAACTAAAACCGAGACTTATTACTTCGACATTAATAATACGCCTCGGGCTGCGAAACGCGCTAAGATGACTTATCTCAAAAATCAACCTCAACCGATTGGATACGATCTTGCAGCCACTTACAAATTTTTTCAGGGTATTTACCTTGAACATGACCGTTACCTTAAGGTGCCTATGACCGATCGGCTTACTATGCATCGTGTCAAGATTGCACACAAAACCGAATATCTCTACCGCAAACAAAAAGATCTCTATAAAACGTGGACACAGTTTTGTCATGACACCGAAGATTTTATGGCTTCGTCGGCTGAAAATATAGCCACAGTACCTGATGCAATCCCCGATCTTGCAACGGCTGCAGTGATAACCAAGGGGGGTGCTAACACCGTTGAAGTAACACAATCGGAGAAACCAGTCACCCCAACTACGGGGTCCAGTCGACGTCGTCAACACCATGGTGACTCGGTACGTAGTGAAGCCGAATTTCTTGAAATTCTTGCCTCACTTAGTCGTGAAACGGCATGCGACCCTCTGGTTCGTGCTAAATTAACTTCGGCTACCATCCCAGATATGATTCTTGACCCAGTTGAACGATTCAAAATGAGATTTATTGACACAAATAATTTTGTTGATGATAGAAATGTGCCTTTGAAACGATTGATAACAGATCCAATTGATGATTTTACCACCGATGAGCATGAGGTCTTTTGTGACGCTTATGCTTATCATCCTAAACAATTTGGTAAGATAGCCCAACTGATGGGTGGCAAGCGCACTTTTGGAGAATGTGTCTTACATTATTATCGCACTAAAAAGAAAATAGACTACAAAGCGATTGTGGCCGGCCGGAGTCGCAAACAGACAAAGAAAGGTCGTAAGAAGGCCCGTGGTGGTGATAAACAAAGTACTACATCAATGAATTCAACGCCGGGTCTAGTGAGCGACTCACAACATGATGACTTACATAGCAAGGTTTCTGATAACTTAGATGAAAGTAACGCTCTCAATGATAAGGGACTTGCTGCTCTTTTGGCTGATAGTGTTATTCGACCCCGTCGTGCCGCTGCACCTTTGTTTGGTGAAGAAGCCCTTGCTGCAGCTGCTGAAAAGAGAAGGCCAGCTGAGGATACCGAAAATAATCATGATCATCGTAAGAGACAAAGGATTGGAAAATCGAAGAGTTTCCGTCGATCTACAGATAAAAAACGATCAGAAGAGGCTGAAGCGCGAACATCTAGTCCGCTAACTACGCCCCAGCCTACACCTCAGCCAACTCCTGCACCGATTTCTTCTTCCACCTCCAATTCTACACCCCAACCAGCAACCACGCCGGCACAAGCGGTGGTGGTTCAATTGACCCCTTCTCCTAACTTCGTCACTAATTTAGTTAATAAGATGAAACATAACAAAACTACCGTGCCCACTTTATCGCCTTCTACTAGCTCTTCAACAGGTAATAATCTAGTTTCTGCATCTTCATTATCTGCTTTGGCAGCAGCATCTTCTGTGGGTCCTAACATGCGTTCCAGTGCCGACCGTCTACCATCTACTATGGTCGATGACCATCCCATGTCACACGATCGAGCGCATATTATTCACCATGCGTTTCAGAAGACACAAAACTCTCCTGGCAGCGTTTCTACTGCTAAGCACTTTGACACCATGACGAAGCCCGCTCCACAACCTGAACAATCTCATTTACATTCCAATCCACAATTACACTCTCATTCGCATCTCTATTCGCATTCTAATTTACATACCATGAAGAGCCAAGATAGACCTGTCATCGGTTCCAAAGTAACCAACTTAATAGAAAATGAGGAAGATGATACTGGTAACAACGGCCAAATATCAGAATCACTGAAGACGGAAAATCAAGATTCAGAATTAACGCCAACAGGCTGCTATTCGACTATCTCGCAAAATCAACAAGACGAGCACAAAGAGAAGACATCCAGTTACTGGAGTGTTAATGAGATTTCTCTGTTCCCAAAATTACTTGAGTCTTATGGTACAAAATGGGAAGAAGTATCTAAACATTTTAAGTCAAAAAGTACTATTATGGTGAAGAACTTCTACGCTAAGAATGCTGAGAAGCGTGGTTGGATTGATATTGCTCAACGAGCCGATATTTTAATTAAAACAGGCGAGAACTCGACCTCTCAACCCATGAATACTGGGTTCAAAAATCGTACACACAGCGAGAACTTCGGCGATCAGTATTACCCTAATATTCCTTACTCCAAACCATACCCATCGGCGCCTTCTCCTTCGGCTGTACCTACGACACATACAGTGCCACCCTACAATAGTCATGCTTCAGCCTATCAACCGTCTTCTTACCCCTCTACCATGGTATCAACCCCTTCTATTGGTAATTTAGTTGACTATGATGTCGGTGGGGAAAACTCCGGCTCAACATCTGTTGAGAGCTCTGCATTATCTAACATTGGTGGTCACAACTTAACCGTATCAGCACCAAGAGGAGCTTTTTACACTGATAATGTGAAATCAGCTTCTAAACCCCAACAAATTTCGCCTGTAGTCGGGAACAATTCTCATTCCGAGCATGTTTCAGCGGGTCCTACCATATCTTCTAATCCGGATTCTATCGAGGCCTCTACCGTCCGTTACAAGCATGATGGCCATATTCCAAGTACCGTACCTACTGACGTTCCAACAACTTACGTGAGCCAACCGTCACAAACTCAAGCGTCTTTGCCCTCTATTTCGTCTCTCAGAGAATTACCTCATCTTAAGTCTTACGCTAGTTCACCACCCCCATTGACTTCATCATTATCCGGATATAACAATTCTGCGACTTCTTATAACAAGGGGGTCCCTCCCATTATAAGACCGCCCTCTCGCAGTGCTATCTCTAGTATTTTAAATACTGAAATAGATTCACCACGTTTATCTGGCTTGAGAGAATATGATGGTTCTTATGGTCACCCACACTCGCACAGTCATACCCCACACCCACATAATAATAATGTGACGCGCGGGCCATTTGGTCATACACAGATGCATCATCACCCTGTATACCACTCTCACCCACAAACACAAATTCAGCTACCAACCCTGCCATCTTTATCATCTAGCCCCTGGGGTGGTTACGATCAAGGTCTACCGCCGTTGAGTGCGGCCCAGCACCGTAGAAGTCCTATTAATGGTATGCAAACACCAGCTACTGGACCTCAACTAGCTCCCCCGCAACCTACATCTTCTTTAAGGGAAAATTACCATAGTAGTAATTTACCATCCTTTTCGGAATACGGATCATCGTCTGGCTACAATATTAATCGACACGGTTATGGTTCTGATCACCCGGGTCCTCGTGGTCAAGGTAACGGCTCTGGCGTAAGTACCGATCTTTATAATCGATCTCGACTACCATCATTGCCTAGGCCAACGCCTGGTATTTATGATCAGGGTATGAGTTATCAGAGTAACATGAACGGAACTTTAGGCGGACAACAGCATACGGAACGGCTGTATAATAGTAGTGAGAGAGGACAACCGCCTACCAGTAGTGAAAGGGGTCATTGATAAATACTTCTATATATAGCTATATATTAAAGTAGATAATTAATTGCTATTTCGTACTATATTGCTATTTCGTACTATATTGCTATTTCGTACTATATTGCTATTTCGTACTATATTGCTCTATAATTTGATTTCAAAATCTATGGTACAATATTCACAATTAAAAAAAGGGCGAGTTGAGCTCTGCAAATCGTCCCTTGGCCCCGAAGTAAATTATATGCATCGAGCCCCTTGTATGCTTATATGTATTTATCTCTTTTTGTGTTCTATTTATTTGGGCAAAACTCTAGTTTTCACCAATTCAACTTTGTTCGACTTTTTATCCACACCAAACCGATCGTAAAGATACAGGCCCGTAAAAGTAAGCGCAATACCCCAACCTTGTACCCAATTTACTTTCTGGCCAAACCAAATAATTGCTACCACGATAACGACGATGCGCTTGACCAGGGAAGCCACACTATAAGTAACAGGAGATACCATACCGAGAACTTGGAACGACAGGATATTCTGTAAGAAATGAATCACCCCATTCAGTAAAAATTGGGTAAATAAAGAACGGATTGAATATCCTATCTGACTGGCCTTGATAGTACTTGCGACCACCCCGGTATAAAACGGCGACGATGTCTGATAATAGTAGACTTGTTTGATGATGGTCAACCCCTCAGAGAAAAACCAAATTGGGAATGTAAAAATAAAAGCTAGTGCCGAACAATAGATGAGAATAGTCAGTTTATCGAACTTCTTGGCTCCTGAGTTACCCCCATTTCCCTTACTATTACTGTTCGCAATACTGATGTTATCATTATGAGACGAATGGGTCAATAGCTTCTTGGAAAACATATTTTGAGACACAAAAATTAGTGTCGCAATCAGTGCATAAAAAATACCCACATATTGTGCACTGAATTCAGTTGAACAGGTCAGCATAACACCTACGGTCAGGGGAATCAATGTTAAGTAAGTATTAGATTTATACTTGACACGAAATATTAATCGGTAGGCCATGACGGTAAATAAGGGCGAGAGAGCTTTGATGGTATGCACCAAAGATACAGGGATTATTCTGGTAGCCATATGGGATAGAATATGACCTGATAGTTGGAAGCAGCCCATTGGAGCCGTCATTAATATAATTTCCTTCGTAGGAGGGAATAGTAACCCGTTACTGGGAAGAGTTCCAGGTGGTAGCACATGATTAAACTTCGAGAATTTCTGTGAAACGAGAATAGTAGTAATACCAGATAAAAACGCCAGTACAAACTGAATCATGGATAACGATACAGGATAGGGAAACTGATTCAAGATTGACTTGTTCAGAGTATTAGATAGTGCCGAGCATGCATACCAACTTAAACACAGGAAAACTAGTGGCAGAGAAACAGGGGGAGCCAGTTGCTTTGAAGCTTCTTGGATTGATACAGATAAGCTACGGGTTCGCTGGCGACTGTCTAAAGGAACAGGTAATAATTCTGATTTTCTGCGGGAGACATTGTATACCGGAAAAGCCTTTTCTTCAGCGTATTCGTGGTTGGTCTCATGGTAACTTGGGTAGTAATTATTTCCGTTCATAGCCTTATCGCTAGAGTTTTCTTCGTTTATACTGTACATTGGCAGATGCTTTGGTACGAAGGGCGCGTTTCCGTCCACGGTATGGTCAGCAAGTCCGCTGGGTCGCACCAATCGCTCTGGGCCTCCTCCCCCGTAAGCTTGGTCCTTCATACTTGCAGCCTGGGCAAACAGGTCTAAGGTACTTCCATTTTGATGCTGAAACGTTTGACGATGTTGCGACTTCAGCGATTGAGCCTGAACCATCGATGTGCTTCTGCTATGAAAATTAGATGGGCTTTCGATGCCACCTAATGAAGATATAGAAGCCCCAGTATTCTCATCCCGAAGGTTATAGGGAGGAAAAGTCTTGGTAGGCATCTTATCAGTTCTCAGTATAATTCTGTGGGATTTATACCAAATCTATTTTGTTTTTCTTCTGGAGGCCTTAGGAATTAGTTCAAAGGTTTGGTTAATATATTTTAATCAATCTTGTACACATTACAGCTAATTCTTTTATGAAAGGATTCAGCAGGTGCAAGTTTGGATCACGTGAATATGCAGGTCCTTCCCCGTGTCTAAGTATAGACCAGGTCAGTGTACTTTTTTTAAAGCATAACTGTGAGTTGGCATTTTCATGTATCGGCAGTATATAACATCTTTTCACTTTTTTCTTTATCTCTAATTAATTATCTGATAAATTATATGGATATAGATACATAAATATATAACACGCACACCTTTTTAAGTACAAGTTCACTATATAAAACTACTGTAACCTCACCGATGCCTTTCTTTCACTAGAGGCAGCATCCATAACACTTTGACTCATGCCCTGACCCTTCTCCATTTTGCGCTCTTCTTCCATACGTTTTAACTTCTTCTCGATCCTACCCTTACCAGGCCCTTTGCCGTGGAAAGCGTGAGATAGTTGTTTATAAGCCTCTCTCTGGTTTAATTCATTACCAAATTCATCTTTGTATTCTAGCTTGACATCAGGCTTGTAGTTTTCCAGCATCTTTTGGGCTATTCTTGCTTGCTCCATGTCCAATTTACGATTCTTATTAGAGATGTAATCTTCCTTTTCTTGCGTCGAAAGAGAATTCAATCGGGCATCATTGAGCTCGTTTTCCTTCAATCTCTTTTGCTCAATTTCAGCAAGAATACGTTGTTTCTCAAGTCTTTTATAGACTTCTCTTTGCTCTCGCTGCAGCTGCTTTCTCTCTTTTTCTTCTTTTGTCTCGACCTTAATAAATCCTTGCTGCTTGGCCATGTTAAAGACATCAGAAAGCCCCATGTTTGCAGAGATCGAAGGCTCATCTTCAAAAACGGAGGATAACGGCAAATAAATATCTAAGTCGTGGTTATTTTTTGGTTCATTCTCGATGGTTTCAACTGTCTTTTCTTTCGTAATAAGAGCGGGTCCCAAATCTTCGTGATCAAAGTTAGTGGCCACAGTTTTATCTTCATCTTCTGCAGCTTCTTCCACACTGATTGTTTGGAGGTTAGACAAGAATTCGGTGGTATCATTAATGATCATTCCCGATTGTAGCTTTTCGTCGTACTGAGGCGTGGCTTCTAATGATATGATAGTATCCACAATATCATCAACACTCGAAATTTTCCGCTTCTTTTGTAACTTACGCCGATTAATGGCCAATGCGGTTTGCAAATCGTCGTCATCCACAATCACTGAATCTTCATCTTGACCAGCCAACACAGTAGGTGTGACTCTCTCTTCAGTCTTGATTCGACGTCTTTTGGAAAAATCGTCTTTGAGCTTAGCAAAGTTTTTTTTCTTTAGCTTTTTAGGCTTTATGTCCTCATAATTGGATCTCCTTATCGACAGTAAATTTTCCCCTTCATCATCATCGTTCAAATTTAATGATAAAAGTGTACCTCTAGGTTTCCCAGGTGTTTCTACTTGGGTTTTTTCAACTTTTGGTAAATTTTGGTCTCCAGTTAGCACAAAAGAGGTGTCTTGCTTCCCCATTATAACATCATCATATTTAGACAGGATACCCTCATCAGCTTCATTGTCATAGCCATCATGAAGTAATTGTCCTTTCTTAAGGCTAGAAGCTTCACTAGCTTTATTTTTTTCAACTAACAACTCAGATACTAGCTCATCTTCGTCTTCATCCAAGACATGCCCATCTTTTAATGTAAGAATCACATCATTATTAAAACCAGTAAGATCTTCAAGGCTATGCCCAACTTTTAACCCGGCTAAGTCAGATGCGCCATAAGTGCTGTCACCTGAGTCACCTTCTTCCATAGAAGATTTATTATTGACTTTGTTTTCTTCAGAATGTTTGGTCCTTTGGGCCGTACTTAATTTTTGTCTCCGACCCAAACTTTTAAGCCAGCTATCAGTATCCTGTAAATTCACATCAGCTGCAGACTCTCCCAAACTTTTTTGACCCAAGAGCCTGTTTTTCTCTGCTCGCTCCTTTGCCAATCGAATTTTTTTCATCAATTTCGTTTCATTTTCTTTCCTTTGGGTCTCTTTCTGGCTCTGTACCCAATTTTCCCTCGCAATTTCATCCGATGTTTTCTTGACTGAAGATATCGCACTCATTGAATTCATTGGAAGAGGTTTCAAACCCAACGAAACTCGAATTCGATTGGTTTCCTCAACCGAAAGGTCTTCGCTATCTTTGAAAGACTCATTAGTCACTGAAGAGTCAGTGGAAATAGAATCAACGGACGCCGGGATGGGATTTAACCCCAAAGATATTCTAATTTTATTAGTTTCTTCTAATGATATCGACTCGTCACTCATTATTCTATATGTTCATTTGCTCTTGTTGAAGAAAATTTGGTATTTACTGGGTGAAATCAGCGACTTTCTGGTTACATGAGAATCAACTATGTTAAAGCCTAGTGGCGCTCTTGGGAGTTTGGCTTGGGAGCTAAAAGTATACTTGTCTCTAGGAACGAAAAAACAAAAACATGCATGCAAGTAGTAGAGTATATGTATAAGTGTACCCCAATTATATGAATAATTAGTTCTGATACGAGGATGATTAAAATTTTAATTTGGTTTGCCCTTTTTCGAGTTTTACCTTTTTCTTCACTGATCCTGATCTACCTAATTCCTGATTTTTCATTGAACTCTGTTTAGCAATTGGTAACTTAAATGTAGAAGGCGATGACAATAAACTAATTGGAGAAGAAAGTCTCTGCTTCTGGGCCATATCTTTTGCAAAATGCCAATCTGAATGTTCAGGAATATCTTCTATATAAATGCTTTTATCGCATTTTTCACAGGGGAAGAATAATCTATTATTTGAACTTTCGTTTTCAAGACCGCTCTTTCTCTCTGACGGGGCAGTCTTTTCCGCTTTTCCTAAACTAAAGAATCTGTCTAGACCCTCTATGGGATCAACTTTCTTCTTTAATAATGAAGATTCAGTTTCTGTTCTCGCACTGAGGTATTTGCTTGGTCCTATTTTAGGATTTGCTTTTCTAGATTGCTGTTTTTCCGTCACCAATGAGGCAGTCTCAAACGGTAATTTTTCCAGGTCTTTCTTCAAGTTACTCTGTAACTTATCATCTGATATTTGAGAAAAAAAATCAACAATTTTTTTACCGTTTTCACCAGGTCCTTCAAAATTACTAACACCCAAACTTAGTAAAGCAGCAGGATAAATCGTAATATGCCCGTAACTTGCTGCCAAACTCTCTTGTTCTAATTCTTTAAGTAATTGGCAACTGTTTATAAAAAGCATATCTTGCAATTTATCCATTGGAACATCGGGAATAGGCATTTGGCGGGAACGCTGTATTAAAGATGGTTGAAATTGTCTATGGTTGATTCTTAAAACGCGAGGTCTTCGTTTTGTCCCTGTTTCTTCTTCAAGTTCACCTATTCTTACAGCAAGCTCCCCAGAGTATACCTTGAGCCATTTGACTGCAATTTCATGATCCTTAATACCAGGCCGAAACTGTTTACTAGACTGCATGCTTTTAACGTCGACCCTGGTGTTGATTTCACCATAGTCTAATCCACGTAAGGAGTTGTATAATTTCTGGGCTATTGTCGCGTCATGTAGTTTTTCCTCTAGTTCGGGTAACGAAAACTCCCTTAAAATGGATAATGAACCGCTGTTAGGTAAGTTTAAAATTCTGGCAATACTTGTACCTTTTTTACCGCCTAAACCTGGAATGTCTGTGGCTTCAAAATTACTCATGAATGACTCGATTGCGCAATTTCGTACAACCGTTTGCTTATTGGGTTTATTCATACCCGAAGCTAACTTCGCAATTGTACGTACGCGACCAATCCCAGCAGAGCATGTGTATCCGAGTCTATTGAATAACTCTTGTCTCATAGAACTGACTAAATTTGAAGCTAACAGAATTAAAACATCATCCCAGTCTTTAATTTCAAAGTCTTTCGGTAGTGGTTCATCATCGTTAGCCTTCGATATGTTATTTTTATTATTTTTAGGCAAATGCTCATCGCTTGTACAGGCCTCGAAATTTTCAGATTTTAATGATATACAGGGCATTGTAGACTCAATTAATTCATCTGGCTTTTTTTGATACACTTCAGCGGCCTCCACACCTTTCTCACTTTTTTCTATACTGTTTGTATCCCGTGTGGTAATCATTATAACTTCGTTTCCAAAGCAGCGGTATTGTTCTGGAAAATCGGTCAGTTTAGGCGGTTCAGGCAGTTTATTCTCCATATCAAATCCAACCTCATTGACTAATAACTCAGGAAAAAGTTCCAACGCTTTTTGGAGTACTAGTTTTCCAAGATCTAAAAAACTTTCATCAATACTGGCTTTTTCAATAATATTACAATAGTTTTTAAAAATAGATAAAATCCTTCGGCTTTCACGTCGGTAAGGATCTAGTGAAACCTTATGAGTTTGGCTATCTGGATCTTCGTGGTATTTCCAATGTGCTTCACCCATTTTAAACGTAGCTACATGGGCTAAAATAATACCGGGACATTTTTCTTTAGCTGAGGCGACATTTTCGTGACGAGAAATACCATATTTGCGGGCACCACTTCATAGCATGTTAGCATTGACAATGAAACCACACAATAGATCGATATACATACTAGCCAATAGCAATTAAGCCGTTCCATTGTCGACAAACAACAGGATCAGTCGCTTTTAACCCAAGCCTTACTTGTTCACATTGTGCCTAATGCATATTTTTAGTAACATAGTCTTCAATAGGCGTATGAGTATGAGAGAGAGCGCTTACTTACGTAGAAAGCATCCAAGTCGATATGAGCTATGACCGCTAGGGGTGATGCGTATGAAGTGTTTTTCTTTTCTAAATCATAGAGATTTCTGAAAGTATAGGCGCTAGTTTTCATTGTTGCTCATGATCTATCGAGTAAAATTGAATAGTTAGATCGTGGAAAAGATTTCAAGATCAAAATCAAATTTCTATACTTATTGCGTTTGGTTAAATTAGATCTATCAAAAACGAGTTTATTACACGCAAACTAATATTCACGTGACTTTAGCCTGCTTTATGATAGCATAAAAAAAAATATTCAAATAATTTATTTTTAATCTATGTAAACTATCAATATCAAATCTTTACTGAGTCAGTCTTTCTTACCGAATAAAAACGTTATTTTTTTCTGATTTAGCAAAAACTGGACCATGAAAGTTTCCGAAAAAGCAGTAGTTCAAAAACGGCATCACTCACTGAACGAAGCAAAATAGTAACAAAAACTAAATCTTAGACCGGGTATTCAGAATTCCAGGGAAACTAATTTGTATCTACTATAGCTGAGAACAATACGTGGTAAAAATTAAAATGATTTATCCTATTATCTGACGTTTGGACCAAGATAAAGCTCGTCATATTGTAACAGGGTTAGGGTAAAACTGGATATATGTATAATTAGCAGTATCAGTCATCATCATCTATAGTCCAATAGTGTATTTTTCGCTTAACAATAACTGTTTTTTGATCTGACCTTATGCCACTTGAGACGAATTAGGTCGTTAAATATCTGTTAAAACCATTTTTTATTGAATTTTTCATCTTAATAGATGATTATTTAGCCGAGAACATTAATAATGGTGGACAGAGTGGAAGACACCCAAGCTGCCCTCTTTAGTTTGTGTTTTCCTATTCCAGTCAGAGTGACCCTTCTGATATTACTAGGTAAATATATTTTTGCAACATTTGTATTCAATTTTTTTTAAAATTTTCAGTATTAACTAATTTATCTGGCTCTATTGATAATTAGGAATATGGGGTTGGGGTATAAACGTTCATGTCTGTAAACTTTCAAAAATTGACGTTGAAACAATGATTAAGTATAATAGTAATGGTGAATTACACCACTCAATCTATAAATTTGCGATGACCTTATCTTTCTATACGCTCATACTTCTAGCCTTCTTCTGGTACTCTCTTGGAGATACAACCGATCAAGACTACACGTCTCAAATTGGTGTCTCAAAGTACATTCCATGGATGTTGTTTTTTTCTTTGGTGGGTGTTATGATTTACCCAGGTAGAAGATTCCATGGGAAAGGGAGGCACCGTTTTCGTCTGCTCCTAGTGAGGATTCTAAAGGGCGGATTGAATAAGGATTGCCGTATTCTAGATATTATTGCCTCTGATGCATTCACGTCATACACCAAAGTTCTGGTAGATATTTTTATCATGTTTGCTATGCTGTATACCGGAAATTCCTGTTTAGAAATTCCAGATAGGGACTTTGGCGGGAAATTACTTATTCCGCTAGTTTCAACTGTTCCTTACTTTATTCGGTTAAGGCAATGTTTTATCGATTATTCTCGTACTTCTAAAATACAGCACGTATACAACGCTATTAAGTATGGTACATCTTTCCCTTGTGTTATCCTCGGTGCTCTTTATAAGTATTCAGATTACAAAAGCAGTTTTTACCAATTATGGATCCTGGCATTATTCATTACTAGTTCTTACTCATTTTTTTGGGATGTAACCTGCGATTGGAGTCTGACTCTACTGACTTCGTTCATTTCTGGGTTTCATTCAAAGCCCAAAGGCCTTCGTCAAGTTCTATTTTTTAAATTTCCTTTTATCTACTATCTTGCCATTTTTGTAGATTTTATACTTCGGTTTTTATGGTTGTGGCCGCTATTATCATCTTGGCCATATAGTAGCAGAGTTGAGTTGGGTTTTTTTTTCTTAGCCTTTATGGAAATAGTTCGAAGATGGCTTTGGATATTTTTCCGATTAGAAGCTGAATGGATAACGGTGATTGCCGGGTCTGGAGAGATAACTGGTAATTTAGAAGCCAATATTCCTATGAAAGAAATCTCCGATGAGTTTTAGTCTTTTCGACTATTTGTAAATATATACCTTTTTGCATTAATATTGTTAAAAAATTTATTATACATGAGATAAGAACAAAAATAAGTAGAAGAGATCTAATATATATATATATATGTAACACCTGATAAGAAAGATAAATAATTTAGCTATCTTTTTCTTCTGTTTAGCAAATTTTTGACCCTTGATACCCTTTTCTGCGGTCTCTTCTGTAGTTTTAGCTGATTCTTAGAAGGCTCCATGCCAGCCCACTGGGCAGATAGACTAGCTCTATTCATACAAGCTTCTAAGACCTTTTCACTTTTTGTGAGATCAATATATTTTTTCATAACTTCGGTTCTTGTTGACTCGCTATCAGCCTTTGCAATGTCTTCATACTGTCTATAGTGTCTGCGTATAATACTATTGTAACCAGGTGTTTCGTTAAGACCTTCCCATTCACTAAATTCTTCCTCGTCGGTATTAATTGTAGTTTCAACAACTGATTTGGTCTGAGAAGTGCTGTAATTTACATTTAGTTAGTTATAAACTAAACAGATTTATCATAAAATTTAATACAAGGATAGTATACCAGCATACATGATGCATCTCAAAAACCCAAAATGATAGACCGTACTTACCCTTCGGGGGCACTCTTTACGCAAATCTTTTGCTTGGTAGTTACGCTTGAGACTTTTCTATTTGTATTTGTTTTAAAACCCATCATATGACTGTTGTTTTGTACATTTATATGCCAAGTTTAATCTCTACTTTCAACAGAGAAGAAAATATTTTAACTGGCAAATGGTTAAGTGAATCGAATCACATGGAGCCGCGCTACTGGGAGTTGGTGGGTGAGGCCCAAGCATATATATACGTCATACTAAACTATATAATTCAGAGTTTCAATGGCTCCTTCGACTTTGAGGACTTGGAAGGTGTACATGACAGACTTGTCTCCCATAATCTTCAGAAGGCTAGTAACGGAACTACCTAAAGGTATCCGATTAGTTACGTATTTTGATCCTTGCCACATTTAAGATACTCTGTGTCTTTCAATGCCTCACGGCAGTGGCCAAAAAAAGTCAAATTTCTGTATGAACCTACCTGGTTCGATAAACACTAATCTGAAACGGTCTTGCCCTACATTATTCTCTAAGGAGTGCGAGTACCCATGGCTTTGGTTAAACATTTAGTTTATATTTATGTAAATACATTCAAGATCTTTTTTTTAGGGGGGGAGGCGAATACAAAATACGTAGCGGTAAAGAAACGTCCGAGTAACCAAATTATCAATCTAGTATATTTCTATTTTTATTTTAAGAATAGCGGGCAATAAATACCTCGGAAATTCTTTTTGAACCACCGTCCAAGTCTAAACTGGGTCTATAAATATAATACTCTTTATGATATAGGACATTGCATGGCATGTCAACTATTTAATTAATTTGCTCGACAAATATTTTTTGCTTTAACCACTACATGATCTGATCTTTAAAAAATGGTTTGAAAATTATTATCTCTCATCTTGGTTTTCTTTCTTTAGGCCACTGTATAATCTGAAGTATAAGCATATGATTTGTCTCTAGTCAGGGGTAGGGGTACTGCTTGTTTGGGAAGTTAAAATTAAGAACTTGAGTCTGTAATCTGGGACTATAGGTAATATATAGATTTGAGTCATATTTTCTTCTGAAAGCCTAAAGCAATATTAAGGAGAGTAAGGGTCAGGTATGGCGATTCTAGGTGCTGTTGTCAGAAAAATTGTCTTCTTCTATATATCATTTTGGCGAAACATACAAGTCGTTTAAAAGCTAGTAGCCAGCCTTTTTATCCTAAATTTTTCCTTCAACTTGAGTTTAATATACATGATGCTCCACTTTATGGGAGTGACATGTATATATTTGTATATCCAAGTCAAAGGGCCAAATTCATAAAACTAATTTATTTCGGAAAAAACAACACGCTAATCTGACTGAGCTCTTCCGATTGTGATTTGCAAAGGGCCAGTTTAGAAATTCAGACAACCCTCTTACAGAATACCGTTAAAACAAATTCGGCATTAAATTTTATAATGACTACTTTACAAAAAAATTTGAAACTGTTCAAACAAACCATAAAATCCGGATTTGTTAGATCGCCCAGATCCACACTCTTCCTTGCGCTCTTCCGCATCATTTGTAATCGTTTCATACAGGGGTGACTTTAGTTTGATTTGTTTAAGTGTAAATTAGCAGCCACAAAAATTCAATTTCTTTGTTTTGGGAGCGCTCATATCCGTAAGGGATTTGACATCTGTATATGAGATATTTCGATTCACAAGCTCGGCTAGTTGCTTGAAGCATTTTAATTTCTCACAACCAGAAAAAATAAATCCAAATTCTCATATTTGGAGCATGAGAATGATACCCTAAAAATCTAAGCCGCCTAAACTGAATCGAACCAATTCTTTGAGCCACCAAAGGATTTCTCGAGAGAGACCAACGGTCTAAGTTGAAATTTATTTTACTTGGGATAATTAACGTTAGAGATAGGCTTTTAAGCATAGTACTAGACGGATCTGATAATGCCAGATTAATAAACTGGCCCGCTAAAGTGCTAATTTCCGAACGAGCTGTCAAACATAATAGCTGCAACATTAACGCTAAAATATTGAACTAAATTTTATTAGTGTACAAAATGTCGGAAGGCATCAGCTTATCGATAATGCCGGTTAAATGACTAGGTTCTGAAAGATCTTCAAAGTTCAGTGAGTAATATCGGCGCAAAAGTATTTGAAACAGTTCTGGTTTTCAGCCAGAAATATCCAATGTCAGACTGTCATACTAGATTGAATTCCAGAAGAGACCGCAGAGGCACACATCAAGCATGCTTAACATATGGGCCGTAACATGGGTTACTGGTTTGGCAATGTCATTATTGAATTCGTATATTTTTGGTGATATATAACACTATTTGATAGTGGGTCCAAATTTTCTAATTGACGATCACTTGTTCGAATTCAATATGCTTAAGATATTAGATATCCTTGAAATTCAAAGTAAAGAATACAATTGTTTTGAAATAGTGGGTTTACAAATACCACCTTTGCTAATATATATATAAAAATGATTGAAAATTTTGAAGTTTTTTAGAGTTTTCGTGCGTTGGTGAATTGTTCATGACTTTTTTCTTACCTTTTTAACCTGGTGCTAAAGGCTGTTTTTTACCCTCTATGAAACATAGAGTTTCTATGATGTTTTATACTTGGCTAGTCGCCGCAAACTAAAACAATTTCTTTGACATGTTTGCGCGCCAGAAATTTCTGGAATCATATTTAAACTTCTTGAACATGTTACTTCTTAACCAAAAACTATTCATTATTGATCTACTTTAATCAGTTCAGAAAGTAAATGCTACCTGATTTCTACGAAATAAAATGTTTGGATTTTTGAGTTTCAAATTACTTCTGAACTTATATATTCTGGTCCAAATAACTGTATGTAAACAGAAGCATGTGAAGCTAATATTGAACAGAAGCGTATCTTCATCAAAAGACCGAGTTATTCCCACACACAAGTTCCTCCTTGAAGTATTATATTCTCATTAAGAACAAATTCAATCTAATAATTTGTATATTTTACCGATGAAGTACAACATTGTGTTGACATGAGGAGTTGTAACCGTCAATCATTTATAATCATGATAATCTCAAATTATGATTCTTGTAGATAAAACGCAATAAGATAACAATGAAGCGAGTATATTTAATTTAATTTTACATGGCGTATATACAGACGCAATTATGGAAATAGTGAATTTAGCAACCACTGAGTAACTATCTATCCCGAGAAGCACGTACCGATACGTATAGTTAAAAAGACGTTTTAAAAATTTAATTAAAATCAAAATGACCACAACAAAAATTATTCGTGAAAGCATTACTTCATCAGATTTTCTAGTATTTTCTAAGTTATAGTTCAAGATTATTTGCAATCTAAATTGTTGATAGTTGGGGCAGATAAGCATCGTCGAACCTGATACCTTGGACCAGCTATTGAATGTTATAGCGAATAACGAAAATACATGTGTCTTTTTTGATAAAAATGTCGAATCAATATCCAATATTACTGCCAAAAAGTGGAGTTTACTTGATTTGTGTCGATATTATTTCTTTTGGAAATTTTCAAGAAATTTTGCCAATTTGACGGAACTTTAATTGGCTATTGTAAGACAAAATCCATTTCGAGAGTTACTGCCCCAAATCTAAGAATCCTAAATTTAAAGGGGTGTACCGAAATTAATTTATTTGCAGATCAACTCAACTATTTACGAGAGTCGTATTTGTCTGGTACCAAAATAAAAACTATTTCCAGAGTAGTTGCCTCAAATCTAAAAACTTCGAGCTTAAAACATTGCCCTGGGATTGATGAATTTTCAGGTCGGTTTGATAGCCTCGAATACCTAGATTTGTCTGAAACTAGTATGAAATCTATCTCCGAAATTTGTGCTTCGAAACTAAGGACATCTTATTTAGAAATTTGTTTTAAATTGGTCCATATTTCAGGGCTATTCAGAAGTCTGACAGTGCTAAGTTTATCTGGTACGAAAATAGAACCTATCTCTGAGGTTATTGCGCCAGATTTATAGACTTTGAGTTTAAAAGATTGTTCTGCGATTGAACTTTTATCTTGCCAATTTTAGAACCTGACTAGGCTGTATTTGTCTTGCACCAAGATAAAGTCCACTTCTAAAATTATAGCGCCAAAGCTACAGGTTTTGAGCTTACAAGGTTGTTCAGAATTTTATCAATTTTCAGGTCAGTTCAACAACCTTATAGAACTAGAATTGTCCATTACTAAGATAAATAGATTTCCAAAGCTATCGTGCCAGAGCCATTGACATTGTTTTTAATAGACTATTCTAGTATTGAGCTATTTTCAGGCCAATTTTATCATTTGACTGAACTGGATATATCTGGCACTAAGATAAAAACTCTTGTAGAAATTGTTGCGCCGAAGCTTTAGACTTTAATCCTAAAAAATTGTTCCAAAATAAATCAATTAGCTGGTCACTTTGGAAACATAAAAACACCAAATTTGTCCGGCTCCGGGATCAAATCAATTTTGATATTATTGCACCAAACTTGGAAGATGTCAAATGGTAAAATCTTTCTGGCGGCCAAATAAGAGCCCTGAGTTAACAGAATTTGAATTTTTAGGGTGGAGGTTTCAAGATCCTGCTACACTTCTTAAAAATATAAGTTTTACGCGCAAAAGTCATTATATCACAAAAGGCAAAATAATTGGTTGATACCACATATTAACTTTTGGATCTATTAAAAGTATAAAAGTGGCCAATTTTATTTCACAAACGTCTCAATAAGTATACGAGCAAGCCCTTTATATTTCTGTGATGCAAATGTTCCTGAGAAGGCAATTGCGAAAGATGTTGCTTTGGAATAACAGTCAAAAACGGGCATGTGCTTCTGAAAACCTAGATCCTTGGCATCAGTTGGCAGAAAAAGTCAAGGAGCATATTATGGTAATGTAATACCCATTCATACACGTATACATAGTCAAGCTTTATAGTTTTATCTCTTAAAAACTTTAGCACCCAAATAACTTTAATTTTTAAAGGCATTTATATTCTTCCATAATATTTTTTTTTTGAAACCATCTTTACACGCGAAGAAATAATTATCTTCCTTTAGACATCTAATGAAAATGTATTAAAACATTGTCATTATTGCATTGAGAAAACTCTCTAAAGTGAAGGTTTGCGACTTGATTTGTTATCTAATCTGTTCATTTAGCCTATTACCTATGCTAAATTACCGCCAATTACATCTTAAATTGGAATTAAACTAAAGGGGATAAAGCGGGTGATTAAAGACCTGCGAGTGCACCACATCGACAAATAAAAATTATTTTTTAAATTCCTAAGGACACGGTAATTTAGAAAGAAAAACCCAAAAATCATGTCTAAAAATTTTGTGGCAATATAACGATTATAGGTAATAACGTGATTTATCTCCGGAAAAAACGTTATTACCCACAAATAACACAAAAGATTATTGAAACTACCAATACTACTATACCATAGCGGTAATATGTTTCTTTTCAGACTAAATTAAGAATTTGACTTCGCTATTTTTGATTTATTTTACTCTTCTTTCTCGTGCATTGACATGGCGGGATAGATTTCACGCTCTTGCATACACAATTTTTAAAGCTGCTCATTAAGTCACAGTACGGCAGCATAATCTTGCAAAGCTATTGTAAATTGTGGCCTCCATCATTATCTGTGTTCGCAAAGTCTATACCTTCACAAGAACCACAGATATATCCACACTAATTTAATTTATTGAGAAATGGTGACAACTAGTTATTATCGTGCCATATTATCGTGGAATTGAGCTATACATCTATGCTTTTTTACTGACATGCAAGTCCATCACCGCTTCTAGCCTTATATAAATATATGATAACTTGCTTTATTTTTTTATTCATTATAAGTCTTTTCAACAGCAACCCTCTCTATGTCAGAAAAACTAGAAAATAGCAAGATTGAATTAAATTCAGTACCCGAATCTGCTGAAGACATTTATAGACCAAATAACAGCTCAGTCTTTGAGACCGGGTTACCAGAAGAAGATGTATTCAAGCATGTTGGTAAGATTATGCATGAGTACCCAGAGCTGGAAATTTATTCCGATATTTTGAGAAAAGGTGCTATCTTAGCTAATGATAATAACAAGATTACAGAAAAAAATGCACATTACTTCGAAGATTTTGAGAAAATCCAAGTTGAGAAAGAACGATTGCATCCAATTAGGTCTCAATCGTTGGCGATGTACCTAATTGCAATCACTGCCTCTTTTGCAGCAGTTAATTTTGGTATGGATGAATCAGCAGTTGGTGGTGCTCAATTACAATATGCTCAAGAGTTCAACTTAACGAATGCAAATCTGAAAGGAACAATAAATGCGGCCCCATATCTAGCCGCTGGAGTTTTAGGCGCCCCCATCGTTGTTTACTTGGATAAATATTTTGGAAGAAAGGTAATTGTTTTCGTTTCTTGTATTATTGGGGTGGTAGGTTCGTTATGGCAGTCATTTTCGCCAAACTGGCAGTGTCTTCTTATTGCCAGGCTATTCTTAGGTCTCGGTATGGGCTTAAATAGTGCCACAGTTCCAATGCTTATAGCCGAATCCTCTCCTGCTGCAAGCAGAGGTGCATTTCTCATGCTGTGGCAAACTTTTGTTGCCTTTGGTTTCATGTTGGGTAGCGTGTTCAATAGAGCATTCGTCAATATTGAAGGCTACACGTCCTGGAGATTAATGATTGGATCATCCACTGTCCCGCCACTTATAGCTGCAATATTCATTTTGCTAGTCCCGGAATCTCCAAGATGGTTTATTTCTGTAGGTAAGCACGAAGAAGCCTTGAAGTCATTATTCAAACTCCGGGCCACAAAAGTAGCTGGAGCAAGAGATTTTTACATTTTGTACGAATCTTTAAGAAAAGTAAACGAATTGAATAAGATTCCGATCAGCAAGCAGGTAGCACTTTTCTTTGGCGATAGAAGAATCAGGTTCGCTTTGGTGGTCTCGTCGTTTGTTATTTTTATGCAACAGTATTGTGGTGTGAACATTCTAGTAGGCTATACAACAACTATCTTGGTAGAAGCAGGAATTGATGATAAAACAGCAATCGCAGGTAGTATCGGAATTGGAGGTGGTTGTTTCCTCGCGACTTTTATTTCATCCCAACTCATCGATAGGCATGGTAGAAGAATTATGCTTCTAGCAACATTTCCGGTTCTGGGTGCAGCACTTTTCTGGCTTGGTGGTTCATTATATATTGAATCTAGCACCTCACGACTGGGGTCGGGCTTGACCGCCATGTACGTCTTCGTACTAGCATTCGGTCTGGGCATTGGCCCCGTCAGCTGGACGATAAACGCTGAAGCTTACCCACTGCATGTTAGAGCTCTTGGTGTTGCAATTGGAATGTCATGGAATTGGATCCTAGATTTCGTTCTCAGTATGACCTGGCCCAAAATGGCGGACTCTATGACAACTAGCGGCGGGTTATTTTTCTATGGCGCTTGGAACCTGGCTGCCTTTGTATTTACCTATTTCTTCGTCCCGGAAACAAAACAATTGACGCTAGAAGAGCTAGATGAAGTATTTGCACAAGGCTCTCATAAATTCTTTAAGGATAGAGCCAAGACGCTGTTCTCCTAGACGAGAAGAAAATAAAAAGTTTATCAAATAGATATCAAAGTTTCAATAAATCACATTCTATCTTTTTAAGGTCACAATTAATACCGGAATAATTTCTAAATGGATTTCTTATTTATAACAGCTTTAGTATTGCTTGATCTTAACACTCGCTTGTGTGATTAATAGATTGACGTAGCCACCATAAAAATTGCAATTCTAGTGCGTAATCATGAACTGATTGCTTATATTGTCTCGTCCAATTTTCGCTATACAAAGTAATGTTTCCACTATTACACTAAGTAGGGCTCTTGGGGGCAGCACAATGTGTATAGGGGTAATTAGCTCCATTGACCTTTTTATCAATGAAGCCTCACTAATAAAGATCACCCCAAACCAACTAGGAGGTCGGTTTATATTGACACTAATTCTTTTGTTGATTTCTGTATTCAATTCTTCTTTACAAAAAGCAATTCATTTGGGGTGTCTCATTTTGAAAATCATCAAGGCTATTACAAATATAATCACTTAGAACGCACATACATTTTCTGGCTTTCCTCCATCGGGTAGCAAAAAAAATAACAAATATGCTATATCTTTTAAAAATATTTTATAAAAAAATTGTGAAACAGGCATAAGATTATCTAGGATAAACACGATATTATTGCTTGATGTGATAAATCAAAGCATTAACAAAACCGACAGAAAAAATCAAATTTCTCGTGATACTAAGTTTATTCCAGTAATCAATTAAAGGACCCGGGCTTTGCGCTTTAATTTCTTCGTCCGTTTCTAACTTAGCGATTTTTTTAATTCTGTTAACGGTAGGGACAATGGCTAATAATGTAAATGGTATGACTGAAATAGAGGCAATACCACTAATTAATAGTGCTTGTTGAGCGGCACTACCTGAGTTAGAGAAGAAAGCTTCATACGCATAGCAAATTGCGCTAGCTAAAGCGGATGAGGCCATCAATTTTGAAGCATCCGTGTATAATTTAACGAATTGCTTAGCTTGAACCCTCTCAGGGACATATTCTTGACGGATTATGGGTGCAAAAATAGCAGAAATAGCAATGTTTCCTCCAACGAAAATTGATTGGGAGAATAAACCAATTGCCAAAACGGGAGTAAAAGTCATATTGGGCACGTAGATATTTATCGTATTTTGTTATTTGTATTCGCTAAAAAATTTAAGGTAGCGATTAGTGCGAATCTCGTTATTTCGGCTAATGTTAGTGTTGCTGCAAATGCTTATGTCGTAACGGATGGTATACACGACCGGTTTTGTTCATAAAACTTTCTTGATCAAGCGATTTTGGTCAGCCTGAAAAAAATGATAAGCACATATCTGTAGTAGATTAGTGCTGCACCAATGAATGGTCTGGGAACTTCGGCTAACCAATACAGTTTATCAATTCTGTAGGCATATACTTGACCCTTGTGACCTGGAACCAACTTGGGACCCGGCCCGATACCGACAACGTAAAGTTCCCAAGAGTCCTTTTCCGACATTATGCTTCACATCAGATATAACGACATGTTTAAATTCGTCAAAATCAAAGTGCACCCTAGCGGGTTCAATATTGTAAAATGATAAATTGTACAACTGGATATAAATGGGTGATCAATTTCTTGAAAACCGCCACTACAATTTTTTCTTTCAAGTGATTAATGTTATTCAAAGTTTGAGGACTCTGTTATCTTTAATTCTAAAACCCAGCACATTTTGATGGCATATGCTCTCTCCCGTGGTTAATGCACTATCACGTAAATTATAACGCTCTAAACAAAACTCCATATCCGCGTTCGAACTAATAAGTACGTGGTCATATGTAGTCATAATCTGTTGCATCTTGCAGAAAAAAAATACTTATCTAGCCTTTCTTTGATTTAAAGTGGTTTTAATAGGCTTAACATTAGCTCACGTGCCTTTTATAACAGAGCATATCACTGTTATTAACGAGCATTAAATTAGTTTTTTACCACTCAAGATTGGTAAAAGAGGGCTAAATGATATTACTTGTACTAAAGTAGAGTATAGTATGGTTATTTTTTTGCTTTAAAATGAATTTTGAATAAAGTGTTTCTAGTCTGTTGATGAATCAAGTCAGATTAAGATTATTTGATACACGCTGTTAGTTTTAGATGAAAAGATTTGAGAGTTACTGCATACGGGGGACCTCTAAAACATATTCGCTAATTTTGGTGTTTTTGCTGATACAAATAATAGAAATTTTTCAGCCTTAGCTGGCCCATTGATAGGAATTTTATATTTATTGATTTATCTAAGACAAAAGTACTGATTGCTATCGGTTTTTAGCCCTTTATAAAAATCACGAATAGCGCGGTTGTTTTCATCTTCTGACGCTATCCCTAACGTACGTACTAAAAAAAGATTTGTATATGCACGTTTGTCTTTCATAGAATATCAGATTCCCATTCACAATTCATTTGAATTTTTTGGGGAAGTATTGTTGCGTTGGGAAACACAAAATCACCTTAGACTAGTAGAATTTATTAAAAAAAAATTTCAAGGTTGAAAACGGTGAAACATTTATAGCTATAACTATTTAGTTGACCGCGAAGGATCGGTTATTCCTTTTGTCTAACTTGAAATGGAAAACTGAGAGATCAGGCCGTGTACCCGCCATTTATCAAAATACTTCTACATTTTTATAATGAAACATTCTGATTATATTAAAATCTTTTACTTGAAATTTCTTGAATTATTATAAAGAGAGCCTAAAAAACAGCTTTATAAAATCAACTAACTCATAAAATAGAGATATCAAATGTAGGGCTCGAAGGAGTTACCTCAATAATAGCAGGACCGAACAGAATGCTAGAGTCAGTTAAATTACCTGAGTTGTCAGATGTAATAAAAGCGTAAGATTGGCCGGATACTGCCTCGGGTATCGAAGCTTCAATAACGCCATCGGACATAGATCCCTCAACAGGGAGCACGTCCAATCCACTTACAAACGTAACATAGAACTTTGAAGGGATATCGCCATCAACTTTGAAAGTAATATTCGTATTCACAGATACGGGCATTGCTCTAGTAACAGTCAGCCCGCTGTAAGCTTTGACTGGTAGAGCAGCATTTGAGGATGGGCATTCGCCAATAAAGCTGGATGCAATCGAGTAAACAGCATTTATACCCATAGGGGTAGCTAAGGCGTTGGCCATAGGAACATTTCCAACAGCGTTACGGGCAGCGGATTGATGGAGGGCTTCTGTGACCAAGATAGATGCTGCTGCAGTAAGATATGACTTAGAAGTGATAAGAGGGGCAGCACCGAGGTAAGCGGAGACACCAACACCTTCAATGGTGGCAGCGAGAGCAACAAAGTCTTGAGCAGACTGCATAGGGAATTTATACTCGCAAGCTTCAACTGGTGAAGCGCCGGCAGCCTTAAGGCCAGCTTCGAGATACAGAACGTGGGCCTCTTCGTCGTGGGCAATATACTTTAATTGCGAATAAAAGTCAGCCGAGAAACCAGCATTAGTAAAGTCATCGACGGACCAGGTGGAGAGGGCTTTTTTATAGAAAGCATTTTCAAGATGCTCAAGAGTAAGAGCGAATTGCAAAATATCAGCATCGATATTGTCTCTCTTTACAAGGGAAGCAGGAGCAGCGATAGCTGAGGTGGCCAAAAGAGCGCCAGTTAAATAGGTGAGTTTCATAATCGGTTGTGTTTATAGTGTGCTAAAAAAACAAAATCAGATATCACACCAGGCTATTCGGTGCTTCTTTTATAGATTTTCTATCCCAGCTCATGCTGTGAGTTATTAAAAAATCGAGTAGCAAGTCCAATAATAATGGGCGTATCATACCCCGTGAACTCAGCCTGGAGGTGGTAGATTCATGAGCAGCCGGAATCATGGAGGTATCATGCTCCGTGAGCTGGGTTTGAACGTTATTGCTTGATATTAAACAGTAGTAATTATGGAGGTATTATACTCCGTGATTTTTTAGGGCAACTCCGGCCACTTTTGGCTTTACCGATCCAGCTGCATGGCCAGCAAATATCTGCAGCATAAACAAAACGTTTTTCTTTAGCTTTTGGAGGCGTTTTGGCTGTTAGGACACCATGTTTGTGCTATATTCAGTCAGACATGCAACCCAGGCTGCAGGATTATGTGCAGTCTGCAGTGCAGATAACAATTGAGTTCAAGACATAAAGCGGGGATCGTCCTCGATTCAGATAACCCACTTTTTCTTGGTTACATTTTGTAATATTCATCCGTTTTGTTCAGATTATTGATAAGCATCAAATCCTTTATTATCAGATGATCAAACGTGGCTTGACATGAGAGTGAGCCATCCCGCGAAACATAGCCAATCCGTTTACTTGATGGTTCTTAATATGTATGATTTTGCAACAGCCTCCTTCTCAACTGTTTGTTTTTTTTGTTTAGTTTTTTAAAAAAAATTTACATCCAGTTTTCTTCAATAAATCTGATGGAAATAAAATGAAACATGAATATATATGTTAGATGGCAGTTATGACTATGTTTTTCTTAGAGATGCATAATAAATGCTTAGCCATGCTAGAGATAATTTACCTTCCTTAAAGGGAAAAGTTTACTATAGCTTTTGCGACTAATTAATTGCTGAAAATAATATGCGCCATATTTTTAAAAGCGCGAAACTACTCGCTGTAGATAAGGGAGAATATAAGTTATCGCCCAGATTAGTTTTTTCCTCTTTAAAGCTAAATAAGTCTACATGCAATTCAAGCAATTACTCGAGCATTCAAAAATGAGCAAAGCATTCTTTTACAAATTCCGTTTTTTGTTTTCGGATTCACCATAGTACAAAGCGTATTCTATGTGACAAATTAAGCCTCGCATATGCGAGCGTTTAGTTATCTCTCTGCCGTTAAGAACTAAAAAGCTTATAAAAGAGACTAGAGTGTAAATTCGTATCAAGGATTCAGTATACACTTCTTGGTGTACCGAGATTTGGTAGCTCGTCTTTTGGTTAGGTTATCAACCCAACTTTGCGGAGCTATCGTTATAACTTGACCACAGTATTTATCCGTTAACTGGTCTCCGAACTTTGTTTTGAACATTTCCTTATCAAGCATTGCGTCAAACACACAGGAATTGTATTCTATAGATAATATTCACAAAGAATTTTTAAATGAAAGGTGGATTCATAATTTTTGTTGAGGGAACCAAATATGTAGGTTTTGAAAATTCTAAAAATATGTAAACCAATAATAATAAAAATAAATTATAACAAATATCTAAAAGTATGTAAGCCACCATTAAGGCCAAAATATAAATCCCAATATAAAATAAAATAAATATAAAACACATGAAAACGAAAACGAAAACTATAAAATAAACGCCAAAAAGAAAGTAGTGTGTAGGTTTCCAGTTATCATAATTTTCACTCGACATACCTGAAAAACGGTTCAAACGCGCTTTCACTTCTCAGATTTTCTTTAACAACATAGTATATATACATCAGCATGTTTGGAAATCTGCTAGTAAAGTAAACCAAAAAGCCTTCTGGGATAGAGCCCATTGCTGCCCGTAACTTAAGTGGAAGATCATTGTAATGATGATTCTTATTTCTCATAGCCCTCAGCAAATCCATGAGTCGGTCACCATGATATTTCCTGTACTTACCCAAGTTTTCAATGAAATCTTTATCAAGCCGTTTATGCCAATCCTCACCAACAACAGTACTGGCATCTTTTTCTAAAATCACGAGTAATTCACTAGGTGGATCTCGAAGTTCAATCTCAAATCGATCGCTGACTTTCATTAAAAAGTCCAGGCGTCTGGCTGGTGGCCAGAATAACGGATGAAGTAAGACTTCATTGGCATCAAGTCTCTGTTTAGAATTCCGAGCAATCATCCGTGATATGAGATCTTTTGATTCGCGAACGTCAGTATCCAAATTATCTAACAGACTTAAATCATACTCATTTCGAATGATATTACCCTCGCGAAGATACTTGTCGCCAAAAGGATGGCAACCATTGGTTAAAATGTAAAAGAACACGCAACCTAACGAAAAAATATCAATAGCTCGAGTAGCACGACGGTTTGATAGCGAATCTATAATTAGAGGCTCTGAAGTTGAGGCTATTCCATCTCTATCTCCCAGCTTGGAATTACTAGAATTTATGGGCGAAGTGGAATTACTCCCGAAGAGCTCGAGATCGTCAATCAATAGTTCAGGAGCTCGCCAACCGGAGGTACCAGCCGCATGAGCTGTGGTAGCCCTAAAGCTTGACTGGTCATTCTCTAATTTTTTGCATAACCCAAAATCAGAAATAAGCATTCTAACAGGGACGAGAGTTTCTGTCGTATAATGATTATTTGCATCCTTTCTGTGTACCTTTCTTGGGGGTGCGACCAGAATATTCTGGGGTTTTAGATCTCGGTGCACAATTTTTAGTGAATGAAGATATTGAACACCGCTACCTATTTGAAACAGGACCTGGTTCAGGTTCATGCGCTTGACCAGGTCAGGATGTTGATAAGCCTTCTCAACCACATCTTCCAATGTGCCAGGGCACAGTTCCAAAGCAATATATAAGAACTTTTCACTTTGCTGTTTGCAATAATATCGTATTACGTTCGGATGATCATCACTTTCTTGTAATAATGAGACTTCATGGGATGCTACATCATAAAAGTCTAAAAGCATACGCTTGACAGCAACCTCTCTATTCTCAAAAGTACCCTTGAGCACCACGGTACCATGGCTACCATATCCCAACACTTCGTCTTCGTCAACAGTCAAAGGGCTGTTTTGTAAAGAAGAGGTAAGCTTGATAATGTTATCATTTGTATGTTGAGATACTTCATACAACTCATGGCCAACAATATTATTGTCTAGTATCTCTATTTGTTTAGATAACCGCTTCGACGCCGAATTACTCTTTTTACCGCCGCGACTACCTCTCTTTCTTCGCTTTATTGGGGTTGGTCCTGTTACTGATGTTGTGATATCCTTTTCTCTTTCATCGATGACTTCAACCTTCTTTTTTATCATCGGAGACATGTTTCCTTTCTCATGCGGTTTATCACCAGGCTCGATCAAAGTTTGCTCAATGACTAAGATGCCGGATTCCTCTTCAATTCTGCTATCTCCAGTGGTCGCTACATCAGGTCCCTTCAAGAGATTCATTGATGGTTCAATTAGACTTTCTGTATTGTTTCTGTAACGTGGCTCTAAAGCTAATATTTCCGTAGTTGAATTCCTAGATCCCAATAATGATTTTCTTGAGCTTACCAACTTATTATCATTTCCATCGCTAGAAACTGCAATAGCATTAAATTTATCAGCATCTAATTTTTTAGATGGCCCTTCAAGTTCGGGTACATTCGTTAAAAATCGCGAATCAATATTATCTTTCGAATTTTCTTTAGTCAAATCTGTTCCAAAAAATGATGAGGTCTTATCAGGACTCTCAGGAATGGTTCCACTAGTGGAGTTTTGATCTTTTAAAGAGTCAACTAACTTTTCTTTTCCAATAGCAACATTGAGAACCGCTTCAAAAAAATCAGCTAATTGGGGCGCCCAGCCAATTCTCGTCACAAAAATCAACAATCCTGCTATAACCAAAAAGGTAATTACATTTTCAATTAAGCGGCCCAAGAAATTCGCCCAGCCAGACGAAAATGGTTGATACGCTGAAGCCGGTACAACAGATATATATTGATTATTCATTTTCGTATTAGCCTCCCCTCCCATTCCAACTTTCTCGGATTTATGTTCATAGGAACTAAGAGTCGTGGGCGGTTCGATGCCCAAGGCATTAGTTTGAGATTTGTGACTTTCACCTGTACCAAGCAATAAAGGAGTGTTGGTAGAGCTGGGGGCTGAACCAGGTCTGTGCACATGCACACCAACAATAGAGTTGTGAAGATCCTCTGCATAGCTGAATTCACAATCTTCCAAACACCAACGGGCTGTAGGAGCCGTCCGTACTAAAGTGGGAAAATGGGTTTCTGACAAGGCATACCACTGTCCTTGGTTGGTTTTTTGAATATAAGTGCCCAAAATATTGGGGGAATTTTGATTATTTGGTATATCCGTATCTTGGTTCTTGTACTGGTAGTTAGGTTGGGGCAATAGAACTAAAGGCTCAAAAGACGCTTGTCTTGAGGATTTGACAATATCAAATACGGTCACAGCTGCAGATGATAAGTGGCCTACCCATTTCGGCCGATTGTACTTATTATCAACTGCAATAACACTATTATCATGCATTGGAGTTATATACAAACCATCAATAGAAGCTTTATGTTGACTTGAAAGATCATTGTCAATATTGTTGGGGCCCCATGACGAGTAAGTTACATTCCAAACAGCGTTATTCTTTCCATGAATTGTCAATCGATACTCTGTCCGACCAATCATGAAATTGCTATCTTTAGCTATGCTGTGAAAATAATCATCGTCTTGATCTTCGGGTGGCATCTTGTATTCACTTTTTCCTAATGCATTATCTTCGAGAGATTCACCATATGTCTTTAATATCTTACCACTTTTCGCATTAATTGTATATAGCGTGGTGTGTCGACTACCCGTGTAAATTTTGTCGTCACCGTGAATAGCAAAGGGTGATCTCAAAACCAGATCTTTTATACTAACTGGTAGCTTTTGTAATCCATTTTGGGTCGTGAAATAGTTTAATACACCATCCCCAACCGGTTCGACAATCCATATGATATCATCGATTTCATGATCATTCTGTCCACGAAAGAAAAAAACATCTTCCATCTTCAAATAAGCAACATCTACCAAGGGTGTATTACCTTCGATTGACCAAATTTCGGCACCTGTTGATCTGTCGCGAGCATGTAGACTGCCATCGAGAGTAGCAATAAGTACAAAGTCTACTAGATTCCATTCTCTAATAAGGCGAGGTTCATAGTAAGATAATCCCGAATTTTCTTTTTTTGAGGCTTCAAAACCGTTTTCTTTTGTCTTTGAATTGAACTTTATATTATTAATTTGGTCATAGTGCTGAACTAATACTGTTGCCTCGGGTAAAGCATGAAGTACACTCGGTTGCAAAGTTAGCCTGTTTTTAGCATGTGGTGGTTTTGCTTTAAACAGCTCGTTAGGCTTAGCATTCACTGAAAATATACTGAAAAATACCAAGCAAATTAATAAAAATCTAGTTATAGATTTAATTTTGCCGAAATATCCGCGTCCATCTCCTTGACCATCTCCATAGTGCCGCGTCCTCATAGTCCAAGGTACGCTCGACTTTGTCGGTTTCAGAAATAATTACGAATGAAGGAAAGTATAGTGTGCTTCTTTTTAGGTGTAAGCTTGTGGTTGTGTAGTTATAATGTAGCTCAAGGTCTTACCATATGCCTGTCATGCCTCAAACGTTCAAACGAGAAAAAAAAATGTAAAATCTGGTGAGCCTTCAAATGCAGAGTTCATTTGTCCCGTTAGAGATACTGCGGTCAGATACCAAAGAAATAGGCGCTGACGCACTTTTAGCCATGCACCATAATGAGAGCTCTTTATCCTCATGATTTTAGACAGACTATAATTCATATTCGTTTGTGATTTCATAATAGGGCTTTTACCAAGACAGACTTAACTGAATCTCCACGGTGCCAGATACATGTGGATATGATAAATTAATTATTTCTATCCAATCTAGGATAATGAAAGCTTTGATTTCTAGATCAAATTCTGTTTCAGCAAAATATAAAAATAAAATGGCATTAGGATATATTAACAACTACTATATAATATAGTATAATAAACAGTTCTCTTGATAGGCTTTCCTTTATATTTCTACCAGCACTAGTCAAGATTTTTTTCTTACACATTGAAATTTTAACGGAAAATTAGCTTCTTCTTGCCCTTCTTCCCTACCACCACCTCAATATCATTAGGATCCTCATATTGAGTGGTACTAATTAAGCTATCACCCCATAAGTTATTGTTTGATGGGCTGACAGGGTTAACTCTCGGGGGGGCCTTCTTGCCTATAGGCAGCGATGGGAAATCACTAGTGGACTTAGATTTTGTAGTGCCAAAAACTGGCGATGCCGACCCTGATGCCGGACTTGATGAATTAGTAAGCGGTCTATCAAAGTAGTCCAGATTAGTAGATGACGACGTACGACTGGGCAGAGGTGATCCAAAGGGAGAACTGGCTGTAGATTTAACGGATTGAGATTTGGCTTTCACAGGGGGGAATTTTGCTGGGGCTCTCCCCGGTAAAGAGGGAAAATCATTCTTTGTGGTCTTCTTTGTCCCATTTCCAGCCCAAATAGCACTCGGAACTGAAGCAGGGTTAGAAAAATTAGTTCTCGCAGGAGCACCTCTAGCAACAGAAACACCAGGACTTGGGCCGGCACCGGTGAGGGTGGAAAATTCCTGTTTACGTTTCCATTCGGTAAAAGCATCAAGAATAGATTCACGCTTCTTTTTATTCTTATCATAAAGATCAGCAAGATTGTTTACTAACAACTCGAAATCCTTTTTGTTTGTATCTTGGAATAATTTAACATAGTCCCTGATGAGAATTTTAGCGGTAATTTCATTCTTTCTAAATTTGGTAAGAATAGCATAGAAAACTTCAAACTTGGAAACAGAATAATTTAAATAATTACGAGCTCTTTCCTCCAAACGCTTTTGACGAGAGTCTTCAGTATTCTGTGACCCAGGCGCATAGTGGGCAGGAATGTTAGTTCTGCTTGAGCCAGCTGATGAAGAAGAGATATCGAGAGATCCCAACGCGGGAAAATCGCTAGCACTACCCATGGACACAGAAGGGGTTGAGGCTTGTGATGTAGATGAAGATGCTGGTGATGCAACTTGAGTAGAAGGTGCCGCTAAAGAGGCATCAAAAGTGGATAATTGCGAACCAAATTCTCTTCTCCGGTTATTTGCGTTGTTATCCCGTGTTTGAGTAAAGCCAGTCTCGATTGTGCGGGCTGATTTGGAGTTACCATACAATGAAGGGTGCTCGCTCACTAAATGGGCTTGCAAATCGATTTTATTAGCGAACACCACGAACTTTTTATCTAGACATGACTGGGCATTACATATAAAATGATCAGACTTAAAATGTTGTTCTAGATGCGTATAGTCACGGAAAATAGGTGGATTAGCAAACCCTTCACGTTCACAGATAAAACATCTTTCATGTTGTTCACGGATATGCGTAAACAGCTCATCACTGGAATAAAAGCGGGTACGGCAGAAATCACATGCAGGATGGCCTTTAAACCCGGTTTCATCTCCAGTACTTTCGTGCCTGTGTAATCCCTTGAATGTATAAAGCTTCAGCTCTACTGTGAAAACCTTTTTATGATTACAACACAGGTCACAGAGGTTTCGGCTGTGTGCGGTACGAACGTGGTTCTTCAACTCCTTCCAACTTAAGACAACAGTTTCACACCCGGCATCAGGACAATTAAATTTCATTAAATTAAAGGTAGCAACTTTAGTTTCTTCAGAGTCGAACTTAATACCCCATCGATTATCCTCAAGCGTCATACTGCTCGGCTTATAATCTTCATAGTTTGTCTTAGTTAAATCCTTTGAAAAGATCACAAAATCCTGCTCAGCTCTACAGTGAGGGCATGATTTATTTTTGTAAAGAGCGCGCATTCGAAGCGAACACTTGTGACAACATGTATGGTTACAGGGGGTCACAGAGAGGTACTGGATGGGTTCAGCACAAATAAAGCAAGCACTATCATAATCAATCTCCTCAGCTTCCTTGACTGCTCTACTTTTGGCAGACAATTTGCCAGCGGGTTCTTTTTTCTGACCGCGTTCGTTAGCAGCCTTACTAGAGCCCTCGGAACAAGGCTTTCGACACCCCTTCCCTTGGCCCTTTGCTCCATTTTGGCCTTTTTCTTTGGCGCTTTTGGAACCCGTGGATTCTGACGCGGTCATACTGGTGAGCATATTGATTATATACGTCAAAAACCTTGGGTAAAAGAAAGTTATTGGAGTTTATTTAGAGACAGTTCGTACTAAAAATGAATTTCAAAAACTTCAAGTCTGGGGTTTCGCTTTGTGCTGATTTTTAATTAATTTCATGGGACAGAATTTTTGGGCTTCGATCCAACCCCAACCCGCGCCTCACTGGTCGGTGCATACTAAGGAACCACTATTATATTGATCAACTTTCGAATCATTGACACAGATCTAATTTATACAGTTTTTTCCTGTGCTTGTTTCTTGGTATAGTCGTTTTTACGGAGCTCTTATAATTAGAATGAACATTTCTGCAACCATAAATTCTCTGAGGTTGCTCTACACCCCTACACTGGTGCTACCTCACTTGGTCATTTCCACGTTTAATTCGCTTCCCGTTCCACTGAGAATACCCATTACTAAAGCGGATGGAACAGCCACAGGAAAGACCCAAGAAATTAAGGCAATTATATTAGACAAAGATAACTGTTTTGCTAAGGCTTATGATGATAAAGTCTGGCCGGAATATACCGAAAAATGGAAGCAATTAAGGGCTGCCTATCCTGGTGATCGTCTTTTAATTGTTAGCAACTCAGCAGGAAGTGATGATGACAAGAATCATGCTGAAGCCAAGTTTATTGAAGAAACCACCGGCGTCACTGTTTTTAAACACTCTACCAAGAAGCCTGGTTGTCACAAAGATATAATGGACCACTTGACTAAAAACGGCCTGGTTAAGGGCCCCCATGAAGTTGCCGTTGTGGGTGATAGACTTATGACTGATATAATGATGGCAAACACTATGGGCTCTTACGGTATATGGGTAAAGGATGGTGTAGTTCCTCCTACAAGTCTTATCTGCAAACTTGAAAAAATAGTCTATAGCAATTTGGTCACACGTGGTTTTAAGCCTCCCTGCCCTGTGTAATATATGAAATATGTATATAATAGATTTTTTTTAATTTTCTACTAACTCATCTTCTATTTCTAATTCAAGTTTATAGCAGAAATTTTTACTAGCTCTATAAAATCACCCAGTTTTTTAGATTCAGATTATTCTAGTTTAATGTCTTCTGGCTTGATTAGGTGTTTAGTGAGCGCACCACCTATATGAAAACTACTTAACCCTAGATCAATAACAAAAAAGGTTAGTGTTTCCTCCTGAATGTCTCAATAATCATGGTTTTAATAACTTACTTTCACCAAAAATTGGTTTCATAACATCATCGCAAATAATCTCCGTTTTCTTTTCAGGGTTCTGTAAATTATTTGCTTTGATGTATTTCCAAATGAGTCTAGTTGCTTCGGTTCTAGCAAGTTCAGTAATGCCCTTACCTTCGTCTACCTTATTCAACATAATGCACAATTCAGGTGAAGCAATTAGCTTTCGAAACATTCCTTTGCCTTCTTCCTTCATTTTTTGAGCCCTTTCTTTGGCAGACTGAGAAGCGGTAGCAGATTTCGTAGCTGCCTTCCCAATGGATATAGATTTTGACGATCTCTGTTTAGTCTGGAGTTTTACCCTTTCATTGAAGCGAGCTTCAGTTAGACTTTTGCTATATTCTAAGGCGCCTTCGGTTGCATTTGATAGTCTATCTTCTAATGAATTAAATCTAGAAAGAACCAATTCGTCAAATTCCTCCTACAATCAGGTAAAGATAGAGAGTTAACATACACAATATTTAAACCAGCTAAAGCAATTATAAAAATATAACGTCAATCACATATATATAATACATACTTTTTGTTCATTAAGGTCCACATCTAACAAGACTTGTAAACTTTTTCGTATTTTTCGAGCAGAGACCACTTTCAGATCACACACGCTGAGTAAAGCCTAACCAATTTTACCTGTTAATATCCAACGGCTAAAAAACAAATTCAAACGATACATATTCTAAACGAGCATTCCTACATACATCAATTGCGTTTGTGTACTTATCCACTAAAGCTGTCATGACAGTAATGGGTACAAGTATGTTTTTGCGAGTCCAACGAAGTGCATATTGCTATCTATGGTGTGGAGAAAAGGCGAAGTCAGCTGTCGAAATCACCCAACCAACGTGTTTGTTTTTGCCCAAAGATATAGAAATTTGCAGAATCAAAGCCATTGTATTGATGATTCTGTTAGCTCTGAAAGGTTACTTGATTGATGTAGCTACATATATGTATAGGCATATATATATATATGAAAAATCAGAATAATTACAAATGACTAAAAAAACTATTCTAAAAAGGGAATAAAAAACATGAAAGGAAATGAACAAAACAGAGTTCAACATCTAAAGATAAGCCATCCATAAATGATCAGTAAGGGCTAAATTACGAGGATTAACCGCTTGAGAAATAAGATCAATAACGGTTTGATTGGCAGGTATATTACCCTGGCCAACTTGAGCCAGAGAAATTGCCCGCTTTACGATAGTTTCAACATTAACGCGAACAATCTCACGAAGTTGTTGATCTTGGACACTAGGGCGGTGTTGTTGAGTGTACCAGGAAATCATCTCATCTCTTACAAATAAACTCAAGTATTGCTCTAAATCCAACTCAGGCTCGGTCAGACAGCGAGCAATATTCATGACGGACATGGAAAATAAGCCTTCGAGAGCAGTGGGGCCCATAAGTGCTTGAATATTAGGAGTGAGACGGAAAGCAACTGGTTCACCATTATGGAAAGCCGGTGAGGACTTTTGAGGAGGGATTGTGGGGAGCATTTCAGTAGCCCAGACATCACCAGAGCCTTGATTAATTAATAGCTTGTGAGGTGTTCGATTATTAATACTCATCATAAACGTCATAAATACCACGCCAGCATACTGGTGTGAAAACTGTTTACGAAATAGCCAGAAATCTTCAAACGAGCGGTAGGTACGAGCAAAGTAATCTCTTAAAACAGTGGATGGAACTAAATTGGCTTGAATAGCACACAAAATCTCCATTTTGACACTAGAAATATCAGGCTTGGGAAATTTTGGATCAAAAGCAGCTCGCATTTTCTTTGTGATATAGTTGATGGGTTCATCTCTGCTTTGGCCAATTCTATTACAGAAGTCTTCGTAAATAGCCAGCATGGAAATATATCGAGAATCGTCCTCAACAAGTCGAATATGAGGTGACAGAGGAACAGCAGCAGGTAACGTAAATTGCAAATTACGACGACGAGTTTCCTTATTACGGCCCAAGAAAGTGTTGAGTATTCTAAATAGCTGTACCACTCGCTCTTCTCTTCTGCAATATCTAGCTGCAGGGTACTGAACAGCAAATGCATGCATACTACCATCATGGCCCCGAATGGTAATTCTACGTGAACAAATGCCAAAGCCACGAACAACATCAACTGTAGGCATAAATCTATCAACCTTGATGAAATGTAAATTATTATCCTTTTGTTGGAGATACTGTCCAGGAATTTCAACGTCTTCAAATTTCTGATAATGGAATTCACTCAGATGGGGACTCAATGCTTCCAAATTAATAGAAAGAGGTCTTCTATCCAATTTCTCTTCAAATCTATCTCTCCACACCCTTAACTTATTGACATAGTCTTCGAGATTAGGCTTATCTGTTACAAAGTCTTTTTCAAACTGAGCACGAATATACTGTGGGAGAACACTCTCAGTGAATCTGGTAATATTAGCCTCAGTAGCTGGTGGCAGTTTAGCATCTTCCTTGGGATACTGAAGACGGCCCATATATTGAACACCATCATTGAGCAAAGCAACAATAAGTCTATAAGCATCTTCATCAACTGGGCATTTAAATCTTTGGTAGATTTGGTCTACGAGCGTTTCAAGAGAGAATGCCAAAAGAGGATAGGCCGTTTTCAAAATACCCATGATTTCATCAACATGCTCCCAAGGCTGTCTATTTGCTGGGGATGTATTGGAGGGAATACCAGTAGCACTGCCTGCTGCTGAAGTCGAACCATTGGTAGCATTATTGGTGAAATCAGTCGAGCTAGTAGCAGCCTCGCCATTTTGAGAAGTATGGGACCCGTTTGTTTGAGAGGCTGGTTGGCCAGGTGTTAGGGGTTGGCCAGATAATTGATCTGATTGTTGGCCCTGGGTGCCTGCTGCTCCCGGTGTGGGTTGGCTTCCTGGGGACCCCTGACTTGCTGAATTCGCTTGGGTTCCAGATATAACTTGATTTTCGGAAGGTTGACTTCCAGCGACTGTTTGACTTGCTTGAACAGTTTGGCCAGTAGAGGTTGCTTGGGTTCCAGTAGCTGCTTGGGCGCTTTGTTGAGCACTTTTATTGGCAGCTGCAGCATGAGCAGCCTGTCTCTGAATAACCGCATAGTCTTCCTTTGTAGTTCTAAGATGAAAGTGAAGCGCTTGGGGATAACTCTTCGCTATTTTGATAAGAATATGACGAGCCATTCTAGCTTCCTTATGTGACAAAGATGTTAAAAGCTGGGGGATGAAAGTAATCCAGTACCAAACGGGAACCTCACCGCGGTAACTATCAAACGCTTGTGCCAATGAGCCAGTACTGTCATCCAAACTAATTAACCACAAAATACGGGCCAGTAACTTACGAGTTTTACCGTTCTTGTAAAGCCCAGCTGCTTGTAGATAACAACTTATGGCATTGCTAGCATAGATAATGTCCTTGGGGTTTTCCTTAAAGCGTCTATCATTAAAGTAACCCCATTCCGCCCAGGCCTTTGGAAGATAAAGATCAATTTGAACAGCTGTGGCAAAAGCTTGATTAGCATCGTCCATTACATTTAGCTTCGCCAAAAACATACCCTTCAAAGTAAAAAATTCAGCCTTTTGTTGTGCACCAAAGTACACTAAATTAGTATTACTAATTACATCAAGGCCGGTATTAAGCTCTGAGACATTTTGGTAATGGCATTTGGCTTGTTCTCTAAGCTTCAAAAAAGCTTCTTGGATTTCTATATTAGGTAGAGTGTAAATCTTTGTCAATTGACTTATACAAACGTCGGCCATATTATGTTTACGGGCAACATGGGCGAAACGGTTGATAATCCAGGCGATTTCATGGTAGCCACGGTAAGCAAATGAATTACTGTTGTTATTTCCATTAGTCTGTTGTAGAGCGGGGATTAATGGAAGGTAGACTTTGTTGATTACACCAAATGCATGCTGTCTCCAAGTCACTAAATCCCCCCAGATATTGATATCATCCCAGACATTAGGTAGTCTTTCTCTCCAAGCACCTAAAACACCTTTTAATTCTTGAGATTTGACATCCAAGTTTTGAACATTTGTAGAAGCGAGACTCATATAAACTTGGCTCGCTTCCATAAATTCGACGTACTGTTGAAAAGTGTATAACAAAGAGAAATGAGCCCCAACAACGGGCTTCGGAAGTGAAAACCATTTCCTAAGGGCCAACTGAATGCCTTCATCACAGTGTTTTGAAAGGTCTTGAAGAGTTTGGGATTTTTGAGCATAACTTTGTAGGCATAAGAAAGTTTCAAATATTTGCCTTCTTGGTGTGGGGACATCCATAACGGTCTTGATTGATTGTTCAAGGGGCTCTTTGTCGGTATTCCAATCAGCCACTCTCCAACCACATTCCAGAAGCAAATCTGTAAAGCCTTCATGCTTGGCTAGTTCAGTAAGGATATCCCATTGCTGAAGTTTTTGAGCGCAAAGAATCCAATGGTCTTCCCAGAGCCCATATTCAGATTCACTATAAGGAAGCACGCCGCTTCTAGCTCTAATCTGAGCAGCTTCGTAAAGCTGAAGTGCTCTAGTCCACATACCACATTGCTCGTATGAAAGGGCTGAGTTAGTTTCCGAGTATTTTGCTCTGCGTCTCCAAATACCATAAAACATATCATCTTCTTGAATGTCTGCATATATCTCGGTTAACGCATCCAGGCCACTTTCATGAACCTTGGCATTCTCTGATGGAGGAACATTCATCTCTTCCAAAATTTTCATAGCTGGGAACCAGCCATCAAATGTTTTACCCAAATATTTGATAAGATGAGGCGGCATCATTAAATTATCACACATAGAAATGGCATCTACCATAGATTGAATAACATTAGGACGTTTCAAAACTTGAGAGTTATGGTAATCTTTTGAAAGAAGACTAATCAAAGCCAAACTGACGTTGTTGCGCTCTTTCTTTGGAACTGCAGAAAATGCAATAGGGAACATAACTAACCATAATTTATGTACAACATCACTGTTTATGAATTGAATTTCAATAAGAGGTTTAAGAATATCATCAGCGGTCAGTAAAGATAAAGACTTGACAAATTCACTTCGGCGTATCAAAAAGGCATCAAGGTCAGGTGTAAAAATATCTTCACCTACCTTAGCGGTAGACGGTAATCCTTCATTAATAAACGATAAAGGTGCAATTCTATAATCATCATTACTTAGTGTGATACCTGGGGTTTTCTTGATGGACCCGTATAGAAGTTGTAGGGCTTGATTGATCCATTGATAATCACTAAGATATTCCCAGTTTTGGTCGCTGATAATATAAAACAATCGCTTGACAACGTTAAGTTCTACATTATCATTGAATATCTTCATTAGTTTCTGTCGTACGGGGACTTCATCGAGTCTGGTACCAATTAAAAATGGTTGTTCCATTCTAACTGCTAGTTCAGTTCGCGCAAAAGCTGGATCTTCATAAATAGCGACAACTATTTTGTAAAACATATGAGTTAATTCCATGTCATGACGCATCTCAAAGACCATCATCTTGAAAAGAATAGCCGCTTTTTCTTTAGTTGTAGGAAATAAATCAGTCTTTGAAAACACCCACCCTTTCGTGATTTCAATTAATCTTGTGCATAGGCCTTTGTCAACAGATCTTTCAATCAATTGAGCGAAAAGAGATAAAAAGACTCTACGCTGGTCGCCTAAATAAGATATACGCATGGAAATCAAATCTAAAATTTTTTCAAGCATTTTGACTGTTAGCTTAGATTCCATTTCGGTCAAAGATTGCGTTTGTTCATTTCCGTTAGCGCCAGCCCGATTAGCCCCGTTTTGGTTTACACTACTATTTCCCGCAGTATCAGGACTCGCAGAACTTTGGTTCTGAGATATATGATCTTTGCAAAGTTTCTGAAGGGCCTTCATGATTGCAGGAAGTAAATTATCAATTGATGAAGGGTTTGAATTCGCCATGGCACAGGCCAAAGAAACACCAGCTGGAATTGAAACGGCGGTATTCAAATTTTCTTGAATGACTGTACTTAAAAGATTCATAAAACTTGAGATTTCTTCTGGTGTATCTTCTTCTTTATCTTCTTCTAAATCAACAGCATCCAAAATAATTTTCAAGACCTTTTGAAGAGATTCTTGGATATCAGAATTACTTGACCGAATACTTTTCTCTAATAGTCTTTCTAATTGGGGTAAATTATCAATAATCCAGCTTGCTGGTTTCCTATCAAGTGTTACACAGACGACTTCTAAAGTATTAAGACAAACGCCTAATTGTTGAGGTAATGCTAATTCGTTGTGAATTAAGCTACGTTCGAAGAAGTTGAGCTTAACTGAAACTTCAGACCAATGATTAGGGCCTAAAAGCTCATGAAGAGTTTTTAATATTCTTTGGCCAAGCGGACTGTCAACGGCTTTATGGGGTGACATACAAACAAACCTGATGAGATAGGTAACGCAAGTTTCCCTATGAATGAAAGGGACAGAATAGTTGAGCGAAGAAGAGAAAGTGGATGAAGAAAGAGGTAACACAGAGTTTTGATCAGATGTATTCTCGTTTTCTTCAATTTCTGATGCTTTTCTCTTACGAGACGTTTCCTCTCTCAGCCTTCCTTCATAGGCCATATTCTCCCATTTCAAGACCAATTCAGAAAGATCAACTGCCAAAATTTGATTTTCTGATGGTGAATTAGCAACAAAGCTGAGCTTGGGCATAGCGGTAATGATATTAGAAATCAAAAGGCCACGGTGTTCAAAGAAAAGCTCGGGATGTCGTACAATAAATTGGTAAACATTCAACACCTGACTAACATTGTGGCCATCCTCACTGAGAATACGACGGGCCCATCTAGCCCAAACTGGGGGGTTAAGCCTTTTAGGAATAACAGGAGCTAAAAGATCTAAAGCTTGCTTTACAAGTCTTCGGGCATCACTTTGATGAGCCTTCAGTAACGCAACATATATTTGAACGACAATTTTAGGGAGTGTGTCAAATTCAGCAATGAAAAAGGCGACAAGAACATACGCAGATTGTTTACTGACAATATCATCTAGCTTTATGTAATTCCAAGCAAACTTAATAATGTCTTTACGTACATCGAGTACATAGTTGGAAGCATATTTGATCAGTAGTGCCGATGTCTGTAATAATTCAAAGCGATAGTGGTCCACAGTTCCTAAGCCATCATCCCCAACATCTAAGTAAGCAGGTCTCCAAATTTTGGTATGAACAATATCGAGCCATGTGTTTCCACCTCTAAAGTGTGTCTTCTCAAGTAGGGTGTAAAAATTGCCATTTCGGTCTCCTTCAACAATCAAAATGGGATTAATGACAAACTTAAAAATAAAAGTTCTGCAAGTCAAGGTATTAGTCTTATTGGTTGCAATTTCGATTGCTTTCACAAGATATTCTCTTCGCAAAAGATCATCAGTCGAAGCCACAATATTACTAAAAATAAAATCTTGGAGCACATCGCTAATTTTGAAATTATAAGTCGTAGTAGCTTTGATAATATCAAAAGTCAGATCTAGATCCTTTTTCTCTTTCAAATTCAAGACAATAATATTCTGAAGTTCTTCAAGGGCTTGTTCGACTTGAATGCGAATAGGTGATACCAAAGCGGAGGCATGAGAAGTTTGAACTAGATTTTTCGAAAATGAAATAATATAATCCAAAAATTCCCTCTGTGTAGAAACCCAAGAGGAGTCGTCCATAGAAAGGGCTCTCATAATATAAATTGAATTACAGACGCAGGTACATTTTTCTTCGTCGGACTCATCTAACTTTAATCTTGAGGTTAGCTGGTCAAAGTTTTCCTTCGTGTAATTTCTCAAAGGACCAGCACATTCAAAGGAAAGAATAGAGGCGAAAAATCTACCGTATGAACGTTTCGAAAGCTTTGGAAGAAAATACTGAATCGACTCTGAAGGATATTTCACCAAAAATTTAGCAATTGGCTCTCTAAAAGGTGAACTGTGTTGTCGACGTAAGTGATTTTCCAAATAAAATAGTTTAGTAATGAGTTCAGGCATAAAAAAATGAGCCGTCGGTGGTAAAAGATGAAAAATATTGAAAATGGCAGCAATAACCTTGATAACATTTTGGGTAGATAGATTTCTGACTGATAAATGATGCAACTGAGCAGGCTCAGACCAGACAACCAGGTGGTCCAGTAATTTCTTACCAATTTCGACCTTGAAATAGTTTGTTAATAGCTCCAATAGTCTGGCTAACCCTTCAAGGCCTGCAACATTTAGTTTCTTAGGGTCAGACAAATTCATTAAGATGGGTCTTAGGCCGTTCTGAAGCAAATCTTTAGGCAGTTTGTTATTAGGAGCTAAAACAGACTTTAATCCAGTATGTGCTGCTTCAATTACATCTTTTGACTTTGAGTATAAAGTTTTGAAAAAAACAGCAATAATTCTACTCCGAGTCTGAGTTTGTTGGATACTATGATAGTCAGTGTTTTGAAGCGCAAGTGCCAAAAGACGAATACAAACAATACGCAGTTGCACTAATTGCTCTGAAGTTCGATGTTCAAAAACTCGATGTGAACTTGTCAGGGATTCATCTTCAGCATCTACCAGGGCAAGCGCCTCATGAATTAATCTCGTAAGCTCTTCATTGAATTCAAGGAAATGATCATCAAGCCCTAAACAAAAAGTAACTGCATCAATATGACCAATTTGCATCGGGAACGGTAAAGCTCTAAGGGGTTTGCCAAATATAGGTGTCAATAAAATGGTCTTAACAGGAATTAAAATTTCTGTTATAGACTTATTAGATACCTTAGATATAATTTTCAATGATCCCTGTGAAGCTTTTCTAACATTTATGTTCGCATTACCAAGCTCATATGCTAATAAACCCGTTAATTGCTTAAAGGATCTATCTTCAGTTTGTTCCGGGGTAATATTTGAATTAAATTCTTCGAGAACATAGTATAGTAAATCTGTGGCAGCATCACAAACTTGGCTAGGAACGTCGGTAGGAATATCTTTAAGCACAAAAAACATTGTTCTAGAGAACTCAACTCGTCTATCGGCAATCCATGAAAACTTCAAACCAATACCACGAATCAGAGTATCTAAACCGAGGCAGGCGCCGTATTTCATGAAGTATTCTTCTTCAAAACAGTAATGAGAGAAAGTTCCAAACATGCTCCTGAACAGGGGAAACTTCTGCACATTCTCAATAGAACCAAACATAGTTAAACTTGCTTCATAAATGTAATGAATAGCCTGTTGACCAACTTCTCTGATGTCTTTGATGTAATGGGAGAGAGCACGAATAATGGCCGTAATTAGTGATTTGGTATCTAAATAGGCAGTACCCTCATGTTCATTCAAATCAAAAGATATGTGATTCTTTCGCTGATTTAAAACGTATTGGCCAAGCTCCAATACTACAATGTGTTCACATAAATTTTTGATTAATGCATGAGCTGAATCCTTCATTTCAGGTATAGAAACGCCATAAAAAACAGCTCCTAAGAGTGAAGTTAAAAGTTCATTCTGTAGCTTAAACTTTGAAATGTTGTTAAGTTTTCCATTGGGAAGAGGTTCGTCAATCTCAGGGAATTCATTGGTCACAATAATTTGAACTGCCTTTTTGATAGTAACATCAAAGTCTTTGGGAATATCTTCACTGTTCAAAAACAGTTTAAGTATGTTGCTAAGATAGCTGTATGCATTTTGTCTATGAATAGGCTTGATCCTAACATCCTCCATTATTTTAAACGCTACCGAAATAGCTCCTGTCAAATTTACAGGCTTCTTTTCATGTATACCATTGATAGGAAGCATCACATTGATATCTAGGTCATATTTAGTAGGTATCTCCAAGTTAGAAGGGGGTTTAATAAATCTTCTGTTTCTACCACCAAGTTTACCCAGAATTCTTAAGGTAGTATGACTATATTGATGATAATAAGGCAAAGGCCGAAGATGTTTCCAAAGGGCTTCCATAACTTCTTCCATGACAGTCTCCAGGATGGGATCAAAATACTCAGCAGTCAAGTTGTCAACACACAATTCTAAGGTACGCAAGCCTTGACTCACCAGTTCAGGTGAACCATTCAAAGCAACAACTAAAGGACGCATAAGATAATTGAGATGAGGAACCAAAACACTAAGACGCACAGGTACGGTAAGACAAAGTTCAACATAAATATCCCTTTCTTGAGGTTTCCTAGCAGTGGCCAAAAGTCTGTTGAGGGATTCAAGGAGAACCTGTAACAATGGTAAAACTTCTTTATATAGCATTTCAAACCTACCACCACCAATACTTCGGAAAAGCGTACGCAAAAGGTAGAAATAGATAAGAGGGTCCTCAGCCTTGGTAGTAAGATGTAACGATTCGATAATAAGATCTTTCAAATGAGGTAAAATGACGATTTCATTTGCATTAGGAAATAGATTTACAGCCATGAAACAAAGTTTGAATAGTCTATTCAGAATGTTTGCTTTCTGAACATCCCCTTCGCCTAACTCCGGTAACTTTTCCTTGAGGAAAGCAATCAGTAAACTAGAAAAGTTTGCAGATGTTGCTTCACTGGCAAGGAAGAACTGAGGGATATGCAAAAGGGCACTATTCTTAAACATTGACTCGTAGAGAAAAGGAAGCTCAGCTTCCACAATTTCGTTAAACGAAGCGGGGTCGATGTGAATAAAAACGGTAGCAAAGGTTTCCATAAGATCTTTTTCATCTTTGGAACTGACTATGGGAACATTGTTACTAGCTAAATCGACACCAGGTTTGGTAACATCAGTTTCGACTTCACTAGAGCTAGCAAAAAATAAATGACCAGCAATACCTTCTCTAAAAAGCTTTCTAAAAATATGAATTTGCTCGTAATTGAATATACGAGCAGACTCTTGCCATTGTTGGAGATTAAACTCATTATTAGGTGGGGATGGATTGCAGGACTTAAGACCAAAAATAACCGTTTTCAGAAAGTTCATGAGATTCTTGAATAAATATCTAGCATCCTTTAAGGGATCTGAACTGTTTTTGAAATGAATATCAATGAGGCCATCTCTTTGTATATCGAAGAAATCTAAATCATTTAAATGGCCGATCTTCTTTTCATCCTCGGAACTTATTTCATCAATCATATTATTGTCCATCACGCTTTTCGGAGAAGTCCCTTCTGATTTTGCCGTCTGGCTTTCGTTTTCCTCTTCCTTGATTTCTTCAATTTTATTGTGCATAACATCAGACTCCTGTTCTTTTGCATCAGGGTTTTCCTTGTTAAGGGCCATCTTTTCCTTTGCAACAAACTTGACGTGGTTTTTCATGATGTTGTCATAACTTCGATTTAAAGCACCAAACCTTTCAGTAAATGCATTAAGAATAAGGATCATGATTTGACGGCCTTCAGTGCGGTCAGGTAATTTCATAATCCTTTCAACAAGGTTCAATAGCAGCTTAGCACTCATTATTTGGAAGCTGGTAGCTAGTAAACTGTCTTGCATGTTTTTACAATATACAGTGACAGTCTTCCAAATTTGCGCGGGGGTTAATTCAGCCCTAACATGATGAACAAGATCTGCCATAGTGCTGTACGCTAATGGACGAAGGGTTTCATGAACAGTTAACCCGTCACCTATAAGTACCTTTTCATTAAGCATAATATCAACCTTGGGAATGAACAATTTACGAAATTCGGTTGATAGAATATGTCGAGTAGCAACTAATAATTCCTTCCTTGCTGGCGAAAGCTCTGGCGGACAATCTTGGAGAAGACGAACCACAAATTCTGGAATCAAACTATAATACGTCTTTAATAACGGTGCATACCCGCGTAAAGCATACGCTAAAAACGACATGGTTTTCACTTGAGATGTTATAAACTCACCATACAAAACCCTGTTTTTAATTTGAGGTGAAACGGATGTGTGAATTTCACCTTTGGCTTTAGCTGCGGCGTGGGCTTCGACTTGGGGTGGTGCCTGCAAATTCAGCATTTCCACAATATGTGGTATGAAAACAGTTAAAGATTGTTGAGCAATTTGTTTATGTGTAGAATACAAAAGAACAACTATGATGGGGCATTCAGTCAATACTTTGAAACTGTGCATTGTCTTCTGCAAAGGTTTCGTAGTTGGTTCGGAACTAAATTCAGCACTTCCCATAGTAGGCGACATAGGTCTTGGCGATTGAAAAGTATTGACTGGAGTGGTCCCGCTAGCGGAACTATTTATTGAGAAATTTTCCTTAACTACCTGAGGAATGTTTTGATATAACTCAATTACAATATCAAGAAAAGGCTGGATTTGATCAATAAGAAGAACCTTATAAGCCTTGTGCAAACTCGTAATGATTTTCATACAAAGAACACCATTATCTTCATTTTCTACTTTTAGCATGCCCATGATTACCGTTAGAACTTGGGTAGCATATGGCTTGAAAGTATCATTCATATGCATCCGAAGAATAATATCGAGGATACAATTACGGAATCGCTGCTCCATACTAGCAGCATTAAAACTGACAGGAGTGCTTGCCAGTAAGTTAATGAATACCGATAAAAGCTTTTGTAAAAAATGTTCGTAATCATTACTGGTTTGATATAAATCGATAGCATCACGTAACTCTCCTGCGACCGAAAACTTGGTTTTTAAATCTATATGAGGATTAGTCGACCGAGGTTAGTTTACAAAATTAATAGAAAACATTCAAATAAAAGTCATTATATCCACAATAACAAATTTCCAAGAAATATCATATCTAATATAGGCACATACCAACGTTATCATCAGAAAAACGCGACGCAAAAGCGTCAACTTGTGAAGCTATATTAGCGGTTTCGAGTTGCATAATAATGAAAACTACAACCGAGCTGAATAAGTGGTTTAAGCGCGAAAAATGAAAATTTTAACAGTAATCTACTTCCAAAAAAGTAAAAAGCAGGAAGTATATGTATAAAAGTCGTTATTTGTGTGGTATAGAAGACGAGGCCAAAAACTCTAAATCTCTCAGTCCAAAATACTGGTAAGAATATATAGCAAGGTAAAAAGACGCCGCGAAATATTAAGCTATAATCAACTATTATATCCTATGACGGTATAGATTGCGATGCGGTTGATTATTGCAGTCAGTCAAGACTCGTTTTAACTCTTAATTGCAACAACAATAATGGGTGTATATTGACTATGTTGAAGGTCGAAAATTGATCTGGGGGATGGGACTCGACGAAGTTGCTTAGTCATGGCTCAGTTGATACAAGCGAAAAACACGCGCCATTCATCAAAATGGCATTTGGGAGTGCCCCAGGATAAGGACCTGAACATAGACACGTATTTGTATGAACGACAATATATTTTGATATTTACTTAAGTTCGTCCATATAGAAAATATTGCATTGTACAACCAAAAAATTCTCTCTTCGGATACTTTTTTTTTTATACCCAAAATATATAAATAAGTTAAGAAACTGTAGAGAAATAAAATGTATTAGTTAAAAGTTCATAAGAATAACTAGAATGCGTAAAATTAAATGAAAGCCCAAACACCATAAAACAGAGATTAAAAAAAGCTAAAATAAATAAACATGAAAAAAAAAATCTAGGGGACAGTCAAATACTCCGATAGAAAACTAAGTAAATTGACTAGTCAACAGGCGGTAGCTAAACTACTGCCTTAAACACTTAACAGTACCTTCAACTTTATAACTTTGAAAACTACTATTCTTCACAGGCTTCTTCAACCACAGGAGCCTTTTCGACAATGGCACGAAGATTATGGGGGTGCAAGAAACCAGTTTGTTCAAATTCAATACCAGAATCAGCAATAGAATTATGAATTTCCAATTCCTTCAAATGTTCTCTTTCAATAGCATATTCGACAGCTTCTAAAACGTCGTTAAGAATAATCTTGGGCTTATATTTGGGTTCAGTACCATCTTCGTAAACACCAGTCTTTACCAAAATAGAATACCAGTTCTTATCAAAAGAGTTGGCGAATCTGATGTCGGATTCGGGGGTATCACCAACGAAATAGACGGTGGAGGCATCAGGAAGAACATTGTTGATAGATTCTTCAATCTCATCTTCAGCATCGTCTGCGACAATCTGCGAGCTATCTACAATAGGTTCTTCCGTCTTTATGGCATCTTTCTCTTCTTCTTCTGAATCACTGTCAAATGGAGAAGCGGAGGATTCAAAGTTAGCCTCAAAGGTTTCTTGTCTCCAATTTTTCAATACCTTACTGGCATAATGGAAAGTGGCTCTGTGAGGTTTACCGAACTTATTAACAGCGAGTTCTTTGCCGGTATGGGCCTTGTAAAGAGCGCCAATAGTGATCTGTAAGGCGCCCATACCATATCTGCTTAAACCATATTTAGTGGCCCAAACGAAATCACTGTGAGCAAAGTAAATCTTGGGACCTTCTTCAAAAGTTTCAGAAACAGTACCCATAACACCATTCTTTGACATCAAAAGCTCGAGAATGATTTGTTGATCGGTGGCCCAATCGCGAGAATCGGCAAAGACCAAGATAGCCTCAATATTTATTTTGGAGAAGTCTCGATCCTTAGCATTCTTAAGTTCTTCTTCAGTAAGGGTCTTGAAAGGGGCGACGTGAGGGTTCCACTTGAGGATATCAACGGGAGTGACTATATCCTTGAAACCATATCTCTGGGCAACAAATCTACAATCTTCACCAACACCGCCTACTATAAGAACGGTACCATGGTTTTGAGCAAGATCCTTCATAGGAGTGTGGCCTTGGATGAATTGTTCAGGTACAACATCGATACCAAGGCGGCTGCTCATATCCGTACATCTTTGTTCTTCCGTTCTGCCGCCACCGTTGGTAACAAAGATATAAGGTACCTTAATATTGTACTTGTTCTCACCGTTGAGCATGCGAAGGGCTTTAGGGGCGACGGGAATAGTATCGGGACCTCTGATAATAACACCATCAATGTCGAAGGCAAAGGCATAAGAAGCTAATCTAGGATGGTTGATGATATTTCTGCGAGAGAGGGAGGCGCGGCGAGAGATGGATCTGCTTGAGGGTCTGCTGACAGAATTGCTTCTAGAGTTGCTTCTGGAGTTACTTCTAGAAAGACTCAGCGAGCCAACCATATCGTTAAGTTTGCAATCGGGAAAGGGAATTGATTCAGGAGAGGAGACAGGGCTGTCGGCTACAGTATTAGAACATGAAGTTCTTCTGGAAGAGAGTGATATGTCTGTAGTAGACACATTATTGGAGGGAATCACGGGAGTCAGAGTAAGCATGATGATAGGCAGTAAAGGTTGGAGCTTGTCTACACGGGGTGTATGTGGTGCAAATAAGGACTTTTTTATATAATTATGTTATTCAAAATTAGGCAAGAAATATGAGATGGAAAGCCTGATATATATAGGCCTTAATTTCCGGAATCCAAACCAACATATGTAATGTCACTACGTCATATACAAGAATCATACTTTTATGCACACTAGATAGCGACAAACATTAACAGATTCTGGAGTTGCTGCGTTCTTGTTAATGCATCTACGTCATGGAGCATATAAATGTCTTATATCTTACCGAGCCGCACAAAATAGGACCTAACCGAGATTTTTCATATAAGGACATAGGCGCTTTTTTGGAACAGGCATTGTTATATTAAGTCGCCGACATGAGAGGGTGGTGTAAACATAAAAAACGCGCTTGTCTGAGCAGATTATTGTTCAAAATCCACGAGGTTTGCGCGCAAGGTGAGAAATTTGAATAATAAATATCGGAAACGCTCCAAAACCCAAAGTTTTTCCGTATAAAAGTAGTTTGGATATATTTAGGTTTGCCCTATAATACATAGTTAAGCAGGGACACAGAATGAATCGGAATCTTCCATGCAACGGCTAGCCCTAACCTTGCTTGGCCTGGGGGTTATGTAATTCTTGGGTGTTACATAATATATCTAGTTTTCTTCCAGGGCCGTACAGCAATCGCAAACGTACGTACAAGCGTGGCTGTTTGTTGTTTGTTTGGTTTGCATTATTCACCAACAAAGCCATCGATTCAATCGAATGAACGGCGAGCATTACCTAAAATAAAAAAAAGCATGGAAAAATAAAGAAAAGAAATTCACATGAAGTGCGTATTTTTTTTCGCAATCATAACCTGATATTGATACTACCTCTCCGATAGAGTTTTCATTTCCTCTATAGACTCCGCTCATGCTTAGACATATTCGCTATGGGTACGGGTTTTACTTGCTTATCATGATGGTACATTACTGGGAGAATAAACTATATTTAGTTTTTCCGTCAAGCCTCATTTTCTGCAAGGTTAGCTGGCCAGTCGGCAGTACAAGGTATTTTTCCACCAGTAAAACGGCCCAGTAGGTCAACTTCAGCTTGTGATAAGCTGGCAAATATGCTTTGTAGTGCCTGCCTTGGATTGCTAAACAGCTGCTTAATAGTTTCATATTATCCTCTTTAATAATGACGTGTCGGTGTTAGGTCAACAGCTCCAATACTCCGGTTTGTATCTTCTCTAGCCAGCCTTACCGGTTTTCTGGTTTTCTGTTTTCTGCCCACGCCGTCAATCTGTATCCCCCATAGCAAGCGCCTCTCTGAATGTCTTTTGGCTTGGCCAGAAATTAATTCTACATGACTAAAGTAAACCCTAGATAATGTGGGCCCTTGTATCGCATCTTTTCGGTATAGCTAAACGTTAAAGAGTGTGAAACCAAATATAGATAGCTCCAGAAATAGGGCAGCAGTGTCCGTGAGACGTACCATCTCCAACAATAGAACTAAAGATACTCTGGTGTTGGGAAAGCTTCGACGTAACCTTTTAAAAAGAGTTTGGTGTGCACATAACTCGGCTGTTTTGGGTCTCTTTAGCTAAGAAGTCCTGCTGGATAGGTTATTCCAGGTGGAACCTGGCCGGGCAGTATAGCAAACAAAGCGACCCGACCCTACTATTGTTCTTATAAAGTCATCTTCATTAGTCATCGTAAATACGGCTTCCAAGCCAAGAATAAATAAATGATTGAAAAATGATATAATAAAATAAAAACCATCCGGTTTCAGGCTTCATACATAATCGTCTCCGATTATCGACTATAGCCATACCTCGAGTCGGAGCAGATTAATAAGGGTGTAACTTGAGTAAATACTTTATCTGCATCCTTAAAATAGGCTACATGGTTGATGCATTTTGGTGTCAATATAATACGTGTATGTTTTCAAATTGTTAAAATAAAGGGTCATTAGTATAGTGGTAGTATGCCTGCTTCGGGATACTTAAAAATCTCACGGTGTTAACAATCGTTATTGTAGGCGACCCCGGATCAAACCCGGGATGACCCCTTTTTTTAAATACTTTTGAAAAGTTTTTTATTTTTTCTTTACCTATAAAATCACTAGCCAGTATTCCTAGGTATTGGATAGGATTTTTTCTACTGTTAAAAATAATTGTTTTTTTTTGTTTTTCCATGTTACTGTTGTCATGCCTTGCTTCACCCTTACAGGTTTTATGGATAATACCTTCAATTATATCCCATAGAATAGTTATATTCCTCAAATGACACCTATGATTACCCAAAACTCGTTTTCAACTAACTGAATCTTTTAAATAGAATTTTTCAGCAGACACGCGCTTGCCATTTACATCTTTTTAAAAAGTTCTTGTCATACTCTCGAAAAATGTTTTACAGATTGGAATTGGTCTACCACACATTAAAAAAAATTAAAGTAATAGTCGCTGATTATGATTGGAAGGTTAATTATATCTCTCATGGTTTCTTTCCTTAATTTAGCAGATATACAAATTTTTATTATTATACTTAGGATATGCAGATGTATTAAGATATTGTTAACATATTTGACCCAATTTCCAAATACGACTCTTTTTTCTTTTAGAAATCATTTCAAACTCTCGAACTATTAATTCTTTTCCGTAAATGCTGTTGCGAAGACAATTCATCCGGTTTAGCGCCTCGCTTATTAATCGATTTTTGAACTTTTTGATTCTGATTTAACCTGGAAGATGGTATGCCATCGCCAACATCTTTTTTAAGAGTGTTTTGTTTAGCTTGTAGGGCTTGGGCTTGTGCGTTCCATTTCGCGCTGTTGGCAACGTCAGGCATAATATTTTCGGTATTTTTGGTGTCTCTCTCCTGCAGAGGCAATCTCTCATCATTATTCTGTGGAGAAATTGGGTTTGTGGACGATGTATCATCACTTGATAATGTTTCCGCTGTATCATTTCTGAAATTAAGCTGGGCGGTTTTATCAAGCAATTGATACGCTTTAATTATTTCTTCGCGATCTTTAACTTTTGGAACCTCGCGCATAAATTCGTAGCTCTTAGCCTTGATTGGCGATGTTCCTGCGGGGTTATAACTAGAAAATTTCGTCTCCTGAGCTACTGTGATAAGCTTGTCCGCTAAGTTCTGTTGTCCAGTGTGAAACTCCGTGTGGGTGTTTTGGTTTTCTCCAAGGTAGCCTGTTATGTACTTGTGGTGGTGAAGGAGTCTTGCCTCGGCTGATGATAGTTGTTCGGACAGGCGTGTGAAAACAGCCATATCACTGCGTTGAATTTTCTGAAGTGTTTGTTCATATTTACTGGCATGTTGGCCAAACTCTGTTTGGGCGGTTTTCACAAAAGTATCCAAGCATTTGAATTTATCATCAAGCTGTTCGATTTGGTCGTCTAGCGTGACTGATACGCCTTGATGAATCGTATCTGTATTTGTTTCAATTAATTTACCTTTATCCACTTGGTTTTGTACTAAATCCATTAAAGAGTTTCGTAAACTAGTACCAGAATTGACCATATGCTCATCTAATTGTAGGTTTTTACCCTCCAGCCCAGCCAAAGAAGAAGCATAGCGATCAGTCTCGGTATCGAGTAGAATCTTCTCGTCAATTAGGCTCTTGCTTATTGTACTGAACCGGTTCTCAATGCCAATATTGTGATTACGGGTCATTTCCTGTGCGAATTCGGTAATGGTTTTGATGAAATTATCGTGAGTTTGTAATGCGCGGGCCTTTTCTTCTTTAACGGCCTGGATAATACTATCCGCACTCAATTCTGTCGTTCGAGATACTCGTTTAGTTGCAGTAAGTAGCTCATCCTTCAGCACCTTAATCTCAGCCGCTTGTGTAGCTATCATAGCACAGGCTTTCTTGAGTGATTCTTCTGATTGAGCTTGAATCTGACTGGTTTGGGCAATATTTTGGGCCTGGTAAGCTTGAAATTCTTGAAGAATATCAACTGAGATTTTTTTGGCAAGCGTTCGTAAAACTTCAAGGCCACTGCTGATTTCAGACTTAATCTGGTTTTTTACATCACTTATGCCGTTGAGCAACCCTTCCATGGCCATTTTGGAGGTTATTAATTGTTTATCAAATTGCTTATTGAGATCAAGGCGGGTAGTCGTGCCTTGGCTGATTAACGAGGTCGTATCGCTTAATTTGGTCACTTCCTTTTCGAGAAATTTTTCAACTTTATGTTCCATAACCGATGATGATTCAATAATCGAAGCCTTGAATAAATTAAGTTTTTTGTTTAGCGTAGTATAAAACTCTTGCGTGTTGGACTGAAGCATGTCATGCTTAGCCTTGTTGAGATTCTCCAGTGCAGCGCGACGATCAATTTTGGAATGTAGTCGCTTAATATCCGCAATAGCATCCTCAAGTTTACCTGTTAAATCACAATTTTGTTGTCTCTGAATATTGAGCGAATATTCGTAATCCTTGGCTATGATTTTCTCTAGATTTAATTTGTTTTCGGTAGAATCTAGCATATTTTGTGTGATGTTTAATTTATTATTGGTACTTTCGAGTAAATCCGCCATTTTTTCAAAATCCTTCTTGATGATCGATAACTCCTTCATCAACTCTTCCTGGCCATCGCGGCTCGTCTTCAGTTGAGATTCTAGGGCATCCACTCGTAATTTTTGTTCCTCAACTAACGCACGTCTACTTTCACTTTCATCAAGCAGATTTTGGTGACTCTCCTCCGATAAATATATCCCAGTCTTTTGCCGGGTAGCCATAAGGTCAGCCCTTAACCTTTCGATTTCCAACACATAATCTCCCAGTACCATCTTTTTGGATAGTGTCTGGTTCACCTGAGGTTTATTTTTGATATTTTTGGCTCGATTCGCGTAATCCAGAGTACTAATTGTTTCCTCCAAACTCACTTTGGCCGGACTCACTGTCGCAATTATACATGTTTTCGTTCGACCGCCTAACGAGTCCTGGAGTAGCCGCGTCAACTTGGACTCTCTATATGGTATATGGGGCGAGCGGTCCACAAGTGCATTTATGACTCTACCTAGCGTCAATAAACTTTGATTAATCATACCAGCTTCACGCGCTCGCATATCCTGAGCGCCTGATCGATTAATGTTTTCCGAGCCAGCAAGATCTACTAAGTTAAGTTTGCCTATACGCACAAATTCTTGATCATCTTCAGATACTTCCTTAACATGAATTGTGATGGTGAAAACACTATGGGAACGACTTGAAAGATCGTTACACTTGGTTGCAGCCACTTGTCGCTTATAACTACCATCCTGTAGTATCTGTAAGCCTTCACTAGGTGACTTAATAAAAGCTTCCTCCATACCTTGGATTACAATACCCTTTTTATTGGCATCATCAAAAATTTTCACTTTTCGGTCATCATCTTGGGATATAAGATCGCGTAGTTCTTCATTGTATAGTTCAATATAAGAAACTTTGACTGAGTACTCAGCTGTTTCTTTATCTAGCTCACGAAATAACTGAAACAGCGTTCGGGGAATGATGCCTGCATCATGAGCTGGTCGGCCATGGTTATCAGCGAGATCACCAGACATGGTAAATGTTTTACCAGTCCCCGTTTGGCCATAAGCGAAAATAGTACAATTATACCCTGAAATCATTTCCTTGAGAATCTTATCAGCAATACCATCATATAGCATTGACTGATCGGCTTCGGGACCAAAAACACGATCAAAAGTATAGGTTTTATTAGATAGGGCCATTGGACCCATTTGAAGCATGACTTCGCGACCTTTATCACCTGTGGTTTGGACGACTACACCACTATTCTCTTTGATTTCACGTTCGTTTCTACCCCTACATCTCACATAAACATGAATATTAGACTCCTTTTCCTCTGGGACCTCATTGATCCTGTGAGAGTTGTTTCGATGCAAAATCGCTTTACTATTAGCGCCGTGACCAGAAGTAGAAGCACTTTCACTCATTGAAGACCGCGCGGAGACCGGTTTGGTACGGGCGTTCGATGAGGATATATTATTACTAAGAGTGCTGCTACTTTGATTCCGTATTAAGGACGTGGGCGCCGCTCGATTTGAATGGGCCATATCAATTGTGGTAGACAGAAAAGTTGAGTAAGGGATTTCCTCCGGCTGGGCCATTCAAAGAGGTTGAGCAGTTTGACTTGGACCTTATCTAATGATGCCGAAGCTTATATTCTTGATTTAAAAAAGAGCTTTTTTTAAAAAACTCCAATAAGAAAAATACGATGTCAGAAAAGTCGCTATTGGATGTGACAATAGCGCTTAATGATGATTTGTTTACAATCTCTATAATATCGCATCGCGAATTGATCCCAAAAGGGCGCCAAATTAGTTACCTTGTTACCACAGCAACTATTTTTGGCCGCCGATGGAGTTCTTCAGGCGGGTAACAGTGGATCTAGAGATTAAATAATTATGGGTTTATATATAAAGGTAGATTATACTCTTTCTAGCTATAGAAATGCTTCAAATCGCTTGGATTATTGTTTGAAATAAGAGAAGTATTTTTTGTGTTTTGAATATTTTGTTTTTACGGGTTTTAATATCTTGTACAAAAATTACACGACGTTTTTTGGCCGTTAAAAGAAAATTGAATTGGGGTAAAACCGCTAAAAAAACGAAAATATAACCAGAGTATATGTATCAAACAAATTAAAAATAAGAAAATATAAAACAAGTATATACTTATCCTAAAAAAGATACAATTATTCTGTAGCCATTCACAAAAAGAACAAAAGACGTCACTTTATTGGCCGCACAAGATCTTGCATAGCCGTATTCCCTCCATTTTATACTTGACACATATAGGCTTACACTTGCTTATGTCTATGATGGTATTATGTATATCAAGTACAGTATACATATACATTGGGGCGTTGCGCAGTGACATTTAAATACCGAAATCATCCGCCATCGGCCCTTTTCCACTAAACTCTTGATCACTTGTCTACGTACATTATAAACTCTGCTGGGCTTCATTAAGTCTATAGTTTTTCTTCGTCGGTTTTTCATACTCGGTTTTTGGCTATTCGCTCTCCCATTCACTCTCTAAACTAAATAATGTCCAATATTGCCGGCCCCCCTAAGAGTAGTAAACCTGCCGATCAAGTCGGTGCTGTTCCTTCTAGCTTTGTCGATACTCCAGGCGCCGATAACGGCCCTAATTCTACTGATACCAATCTTCGTTATGCTGCTTACTTCTCGCGAGCCAAAGTAGGTTTTAATGCTACCCTTTTGGGCTTTGATTTACATATTTTTGAAAACTGCAGCTTTACTAACCGTTATCGTTATTTTGATTTTTTTGCTTCTTTTCCCAGACCGTAAGTATATATTGGCTATTTACTGCCGCTAACAAACTCTACACACCACCTATAGACTCTAATTCTCTTTTCTTAGATTCTTTTAGCTACTCAAAGATATGTCGCTTACACGTCGGATATTGGTGAATCTTTCCGACCCGTGGCTCATCCCAGACTAGTCACCGCCGCCTACGGTATCAGTTGGACTTATTTGATTGGTGATGTGTCTTATGAATCCTGGAAGGTAAGTACATATATTAAAGCGTTTTTTTTGGTTGTCTTTAAAACGTTCACCATCTCTAACTCCCTATTAGGCCCGATTGAGACAGCAAGGACTCTATGAGCCCGGTCTTAAACCCTGGGACCCTCTTCCCATCCGTACTGAACAAGAAAAGCAAGCTCAGGCCCTGCACGCTCCCGATTGGCGTTTAGTCGGCTTAGAAAGAGCCGTATTTCAGTCTATTGCGAGTATGGGTTTACCAGCCTTCACTATTCATTCCACCGTCAAATACGCTTCCAAGGCCCTTAAAGATGCTAAGAATCCCGCTTTACGAGCTTATGGTCCTGTGGCTTTAGGCTTGGCCGTGGTACCAGCGTTGCCCTTTTTATTTGATGAACCGGTCGAAAAAGCTGTTGAGTACGTCTTTCATAAGGGTACAGAGTTTTACAACGGTAAAACCAAATTAGAATAAATCAACCTTATTAGGTACTATAAAATAAAATTTATATTCGCTTTTTGTCGTTAATTCCTACTTGATCCATACTATAGATTCAGTATTATACTATATTGAGACCCTAGATATACGTGCTTGCGGGTAATATTCCATAAGCCATAGTTGACCCTAACCCTAACGCATACCACACGAGTATAAATCTAATTTTGCTTTACTAACTTTTACTTTTTTTTTTTTTTTTCTTTTCTGTGTGCGGAACTCCTAGACTTTCGTGTTGCTCACCTTTCAGCTTGAACCGATTCCCTTGAATCTTTTTGAAATTCTACTGATCTGGCGAGCGTCGTGTTCTAGGATAGATTAAATGAGTTAACGTCAAACTCCGTGGGAACGTCTTAATGCCCATTTAGCCATTCTTACTTGTCGCTACTACCTTTGCAAGTGGATAGTGTGGGAGTGGTTGAGGGCTGGTGGTTCTTACATTTCTATTCCAAACTCTGAAAAGAGTTCTATATATATCTAGGTAGCTAAATTATTTAATAAATTAATTTAATAATCCACTCAATTCTTAAAAATATACATCTTTAGCCCATTACATTGTTTAACTGTGCCAAAACCAGAGATTTACCTGGTACTAAATGTGAAAAGGTATATATTAGTTCATATACATAAAAATACTAATTGTATATAGGAGTATTCAACAACAGCTCATTACAAGCGAAATAAATAAATCTAAACATGGGGAAATTTCCAAGATAGAGTAGTGGCTAATACACTAATTATTAGCCACTACCATAGTTAACTATAACACAGGCAATACTGGTTCTTTTTAGTTACTGAAGTGATAACCACGGAAGAAGTCCATACAGCCAGTAAAGACCACTAAGAGAATACCACCACCGGGACCGAGACGAAGTACCTTAGGCAAGAAACCCTTGTATAATGCCATGAAACCCTCTTCTCTGGAGACGGTGAAGAGACTGGGGACGGCCCAGTTGTACTTAGGAACGACACCGGCGACTTTAACAGTGTTCTGAATTCGACTCTTTACAACATCAAAGGGAGTACAGAAAACAGTACCAAAGGTACCACCAATGGTACCTGAAATTAAATCATTACGGGTCTTTTCAGTCTTGGTAGTGGCTTCAGGCAACATACTACGGATCTTAAAGATGATACCAAAATAACCAGCATTCCAGGTAGCATGACGAAGCATAGTGGCTTCTAAACCATTGTACATGGCCAACACACCTTCTTGTTGAACTGTTTTACGTACAACATCCACAACACCAGTGTACTTGGAGGTCTTGTCCTGCAGTCTAATCTTGACTAATTCAAAGGGCACAACCACAAAGGATTCGGTGACACCGGCAGTGGCACCAGTAAGGATAGCCAAGGGTTGCGACATATAGGTAACGCCGAACCAGGATCGGTATACTTCACCCCATTTATCATTAGCAGAGAATTTAACTGCTCTCTTAGGTGCTTCCATTAAGATGGGAGCGTTGATTCCTCTGTACAGACGACCTAAACCCTCTTGTTTAATGATACGCGAGAAACAATCAAACATAGACTTGTAAGGAACTTCACCGGTACCGGCGACTTGCAGTTGCATACGTGTTTTGACAACATCTAAGGGGTACATTACCAGAATCTATTTCCAGAGATTGAAAAAAAATTTCCAAAAAAATGTCAGTATGACTCAGGGCATAAAGTTGTATCATTTGATGGTCAGTCCAGGAGGATATCCCAGAATCAACGGAATAAATAACCGATAATAAAATGGAGATCAAAGAATTAATTCAAAAAATAGCACTTACCTCGGAGACACCGGCGATAGCGCCAGAAAAGAACTGGTATTGGAAAGGAATGGCTAATTAAATATCGACCACCATCATTGTGGGGAAATGGGTTGGTTAGAAATGAAAAAATTGGCAACCTTAGACTTGATTAGACGCGAAACACGGGAATCTATGAGGAAAAAAAATATATATAAATATTTAATCAAATAAATAAACATACGTCTAGTATCGGACATTGTTCTTATATCTGAAAGAAGGGATGTTGTTTGAACAGAGCTGACTGAAAAAAAGAGGACGTTAGTAATGAATAATAAATGGGTATGACGGAATATATATACAAAATAATCTTAGATGCAGTATGAGTGATTGTCCTTCCACTGCTCAAACACGACATTTCGGATGCGGGTCCTTTGTTCCCAGAGCCTCTCGGGCCTTATCGTAATCAACCGCACCACATAAAATAACGGGGCTTCTGACCAACTACTATTAGTTATATATCGTTACTGAAAATGTTGAGTTGTTGTTTTCTATTTGATAACTCTCATCTGTATTTATCATTTTTCCTTTTCTTTCTCTTCAGAAAAATTTAATTATTTATAGTTATATATTATGTAAATAGAGGTACTCTTCTAAATAATATCAAAGGGATCATCTGCAGTACCCTCAGTTTTAGGAAGTCTGGCTATAATACTTCCTGTCCTACCAGCCGGCTCTGGGCGGGAGGTCAAGGCACTGGTACTTTTCATAAGACTCGCTCTACTTGATCGCTTAGCCTCATAATCGGACTTTACGGCCCCCGTCGAACCCATGCGAGCAATTCTATTATCACGGTATGGATCAACGCGAACCTCTTGCTTTATAAAAGTGTTAACAGTAGTTTTAGAGCTGAGTGATGATGGACGTTGAATTTTTTGAACCGAAGGTGCAGCTTGGTGTTGAGCTGTATTCAAGTTCTGATAAAATATCTGAACTCGAGGATCCACTTTAACTGCATTCTCGCTAAACCCTTCAACCTGTAGGGTTTCCTTAGATACAGCGCGCGATAACGCAACATAAACCTGACCATTTTCAAACGCTTTTCCTACATTCACTGAAACCCTTTGCAGAGTTTGACCCTGTGATTTATGAATAGACAATGCCCATGAAAGCACCAAGGGTAACTGGGTGCGCGTGGCCGTAATCTTTTTTTTAGCAGCGTCTTCAACGGTAAAGTCTTCATACTCGACCATGATAACACCATGACCGACAAAGTCCACGACAGGGAAAAGCTTACGATCCATATGGGATGATGCTTTAATCGTATCTCGCAATTCGGTATAGCACTTCAACTGTTTAGGATCAAGAGCCTTCATGCGTGAATCGATATCGTATAGTGTAGATTTATCCGAAAAGGAATAGGAACCAGAACTGTCACGACTGGCGTTAATAAGATTTACAATAGGCATCATAAGCTCAAACTTGACGTAATAGTTTTGTAGAATCTGAAACTCAGTTGCGGTTAAAAAGGCCTTGATCTTACCTAAAGATCCATTAACCAGTCCATTTTCCAAATTCTTAATCATCATGACCTGGGCGTCAATCCGAAGCGTCAGAGTTTTTGCAGCGGATACGTTATCCAGAACCTTAGCTTCACCCTCATAAACATGATCCAGAGCGTCATAGACCTGATCGGGACCGGGTAAAGCTTCAAGTTTATTCTTATTAGCCATTTCGACTTGCCAGCGTAGTGGGAATAAGTGAGTAGGTTCAATTCCATCTTGATAGCAGATAGGGCGAGCCAGATCCTTGAATTTTTGCATCATAACCGGATCTTTGATATTACCTTTACGTAGTGCGTTCAACATATCAACAAATTCAATATCGCCTTGTTGACGAAATACTTCTTGGAGTTCATAGGCGTGGGTGATCATTTTTTTCCAAACCTCAGACTCGAACGCATAAGTACACTGCTGGTTGGGCTCGGGCACCGGTGGTAATTGAAAGAAATCACCGGTAAACACGCACTGAATACCTCCAAACGGTTTTTCCAGCTTTTTGACTGCCTTGGCAATAGCATCCAATTTATCCAAAAATATTCCATCACACATAGACACTTCATCTATGATCAAGACTTTACATTTCCCCCATCGTGTTACAGCCCTTTTATTTTTCATTACTTTAGCTACTAGCAGCAGTTTATCTTCTTTACCCAATCCAGTTCCCGCAAATCTATGCAAAGTTTGACCCCCAATACTTAACGCCGCGAGTCCTGTCGGAGCTGTAATAGCTACCGCATCTTCCCTTCTATGCGTCTCCACCAGTCGCTTAATGATCTCTCTCAAGAGAACTGATTTACCTGTACCAGCTGCCCCAGTATAAAAAAGTGATTGTCCACGGTTAACAACAAGATCGACGATGGCACGTTGCTCGTTGTTAAGGTTAATGGTCTCAGGCTTCCTTTTACGTTGACGCAGTCGCAAAGCAGCCTCAGAATCATACCCATGGTAGAGTGGTGTTTTTTTGGGTTTATTAAGCTGAGAAATACTAGAGTTAGCTAGTGTTTGGCCGATATTGGAATCGGTTGATGAAGTATACGAGGACGGTTCTGATGCGGAAAATGACGATGCGGAATGGGAGAATCGGCCTGAAGATATCTTTGAGGGGGGTGCAGAAAGTCTCGGGGCCGTAGATTTTGTGGAGGTGGGCCGAGAAGCAGTAGAAATCGGAACCCGTGAAGGGGAAGTAGGCCGTTGAACTGCTACGCTGGGTTGGATATAAGGTACTTTTGTTATTTTAGCTTTGCTTAATGCGGTGTCAAACTTTACAAACTCGTCGTCATCATCATCATCAAACAGATAATCGTAGACTGTTTTAGAAGCTTTATTATTGGTCCCAGTCATGGAAATTAATCCTATTGTTGTACTTGTACCTTTAGTTATACTAGTAGTTGTACTCGTAGCTTCAGATGAACTGACTGATTCTGTTGAATCAAACCTTGTGCTTTTCTTGGTAACATCTTCAAACGAAGAAAGTGAAGCTTGCCTTAGTGCTGATCCAATTATTGATTTTTGCCTTTGGATAGGTACCGGATCATTACTGGTCTGTGGCAAGACCGGAGGTTCAGCCACTTTGGTAGCACCAGTCTTTAAATACGAAGCGATGGAACTGGAAATGCGTGGTTTGGAGGCTGACTGCTGCGCAGCTGGTCTAGTAAAGAATGAATTAATACTACCCGATTGTGAATGTGGCCGCTTGAGTGATTTTGTTTGAGTCGGCAGTGATCCTGTATGACTAGCTTGTCGTTTTTCGGCAAACATGGAATTAATCGAGCCATTACGTTTGAGGCCGGCGGGTTTAGTGGCACTTGATGTCGAGGAAGATGCAGTCACCGGAGTAGGTTTAGATTTTGATTCGGTCAGCGCAGCTTTAAACATATTCTCCCCCATTGTGAATTGAGAATCACTTATTTGGTGATTATACAAATGAAAAGTAGAAATGAAAATAAACAATTATCAACAAATATGCAGGTCAATATGCAACCTAAACCCAATAGAGGGCATAGGGGAATTATATAGAATAACGGTTAGAGGCAGAGAAACCGGGTAAGTGAGCAGAGTAGATATTAAGGCCATTTGGAAAATAAAAGAAAAGAATAAGGCATTGAAAAGAAATCAACAAGTGTATAAAGTTTGTATTGGATTGAATGTGGTTCTTCTTTTTCTTTCTTTTTTGTGTTTTCAGACTGTTTTGTATCTCCAGTTACAAGAAAGATTTTGTAAAAGTGGGAGAGGTAAACCAATTTGATAAACCGAATTTTTAAAAAAAAAACCAAAAAATAAAACAATAATAATGAATGATACTATATACATACAATCACCAATAACGACTATAAACACAATCAAAAAAGCAACTATATGTATCATTGTCATGACCATACATAAGTAATCCTTTCGGCCAGGTTCCTAAACCCCGACCGATTATAGTAGAAACACCTACTATTCCCAGGGCATGACTAATCACTAGCTTAAAAATGACCCAGCCTCAAATGTACGCTTAAATTCCACTTTACAACGCACAGACCAGCACGCCGAATTCCGAAGCCGCTTATATCGACCAATCAAAGGCACCAAAACCCCGGAAGCTGGCCGTAGTAAGCATGAGCAGTTTGGCTCTAGCAGGCCATATAGTGCCAAAGTGGGCTAAACTAGAGGGGGGAGGAGTCAGTTCATACTAGACATATTTTACTCGGCTTTTACTTCTCGGTTTGCTTTATTCAGTTTTCGTCCCTTTTTTGACTACTCTCATCATCTTTATATCTCCATCTACACCACCCTTAAACAACCATGGTTTTCAGTCTTGCTATCAGATCGGCCCTCCGTGCCTCCGCTCCTAGAGCCTTTGCTCAAGTTGCCAGACCCGCTACCCTCGCCATGAGAATGGCTCAACCCGCTATGGTCCGTAACTACTCTTCCCACGAAGAAACCTTTGAAGAGTTCACTGTTAGGTATGTTATCCCTTGGGCGTGACGCTCACGCCCTGACGCACTTTAAGGGGACTTTGTTTTTAATTTCTTTACCCTAAACGCCAATTACTCTATGAATATTTACACCGGTATATATTTGTATTTTACTATTCGGTTTATATTCATTTGGAAATTGGATGATTTACTGTTGAAAGTCCACCGGTACACTCGCTTCATTTATGACGCCGACCCCTCCCACCTCCCACCTCCTCGGGACTACCGGCGGACTATCTAGACGCTTTTTTTCTCCGGAATCCTATTGGCTCCTGTACACTAACCGTTTCCCCCGACTTTTTATAGATTCGAAAAGGAATTCGAAGAAGCTTACGATCTTTTTGAAGTCCAAGTATGTTGTTGACGCCGATTTTTACTAAATTTTTATATTGTATTTTTGTCTTCCCTATACTAACCCCATCTTAGCGTGTCTTGAATAACTGTTTCTCTTACGATTTGGTCCCTGCTCCCTCCGTGCTCGAAAAGGCCCTTCAAGCCTGTCGCCGTGTCAATGACTTCCCCACTGCCGTTCGTCTTTTTGAGGGCTTAAAATACAAGGTCGAAAACCAATCCCAATACGACGAATACCTTGCTGAACTTAAGCCCCTTAGAGAAGAACTCGGTATCACATTGAAGGAAGACCTCTTTACCGCTGAAGCCAGTCACTAAATTTAGACAGACCTTTTTCTTTTGCTAAAATTGTCTTCATCCTCAAACCATTAATATAATATTACCCCTATTACCTTCAAAACACGGAAATTACTGTCAAAATGGGACTTTAGAACTACATGAGATGTAGTCGGAGAGAATCAGACAAAACTATCATGCGAGCCTCGTTTGAAATTTAAATTTAAAATTTAAGTTGAATGTCTACTGGCTCTACCTCTATTTCGTACGATAGTTGTTATTTTTATGGTTTTCTACGTGATTTCATAGAGTCTTTTTGTCGTTTTTCATGCTCTTTTAGTTCCTCTTATCGTTTTCCTTAGTCTCTTTTGATCTTTCTTTCCTAATTTATTCTGTTTCCCTCTTATTTTCTAGCGTGATAATGCATTGTTTTCTTATTGTATACGGTTTCTTTTTAGAGCCTTCATAGTAAAAACCATTCAATTACCCTCCAGTGTGATATCCCTACCATCAATGATTACGTAAACATCCCAGCCAGAATTAACTATGGAAAAGACCTTTTGGCGAGTATCGGAAAAAACGAAAAAACGAAAAAAAAACGAAAAAAAAGAAAAGATTTTGGTAAACCTTGAGATTCATTTTTTCATTTTTGTCATTTTTTTAGTTTTGTTTTTACTTTTTTACAGATCTTGTGTGAAGAATTACCCATTTATTAAGCGTTCCCGTTGAGTAAATATCTAAAATCAAGCCTATTATTCTTACTATCTGTAATTATAATATTCAATTAATAATCTAAAGTTTTTTAAGGTTATTTAACACTCAACATATTTGTTCTTTCGCAAGCCCATATTCTCATATATTATTCCCCTCCCCACACACATACAAAATGGCCGCCAAGAATCAAAAGAAGGTCACTAAGGAAACTTCCGCTGCTAAAGCTCCCGTTGCTACTGTTGACACCACCTCTTCTCCTTTAAAGAACAATCAAAACACCTTAAAGGCCACTCAAGCCCTTTTAGATCACATCAAGCAACAAAGAAGTCAAGCTAGTACCCAGCCCGGTGCCAAGAAGAATCTTTTAGCTGGCGATGATGAACAAGATGTTTTAGGTGCCGAAAAGGAAGCCATTTACGTTGTCTTTACAACGAAAAAGTTCTTAACTGACCGTAAGAACTTGAAGCCTAAGCGTATTGCTATCCCCCACCCCATTTACAATGCTAAAGATACCTCCATCTGTCTATTCAGTAAGGATCCTCAACGTGCCTACAAGGATGCTTTACTTACTGGTCAAGGTGAAAACAAGGATGAACCTGCTCATGCTTCCCTTACCCGTGTTATCGGTGTATCTAAGTTGAAGGGTAAGTTTAAGTCCTTTGAAGCCCGCCGTGCCCTTATGGGTCAACACGATATCTTCATTGCTGAAGATAATGTTGTCACTACCCTTCCCCGTCTCCTTGGTAAGACTTTTTACGAATCTGGTAAGATTCCTTTATCAGTCAATTTGGAATCCCGTGATGCCATCTCCGCTGTTAAGGCCAAGTCTGAGATCATCAAGATTCTCAACTCTACCTTGTTTACCGTCGCTCCTGGTACTTATTCGGCCATCAAGATTGGTTACACTACTGATGCCTTCTCCGCTAAAGACTTGGTTGCCAACCTGGAAGCTGTTGCCGAATACTTCTCTGAAAAGGTCGTTTCCAACGGTTGGAATGGTATTCGTGGTGTTCACATCAAGACTGCCTCTTCTACAAGTTTACCCATCTGGGCCACTGAATCCCTTTATGACGAAGAAGACGTTGCTGCTGAAGTCTCCGCCACTGCTGATAGCCCTAAAAGAAAGCTTGATGAAACTGAATCTGAAGGCCCCAAAATGTCTAAACTTGAAGCTGCTCTTGCCGAAGTCGTTGACGCCGAGGATTTACCGCTTAGACAACCCAGTAAGAAGAAGGCTAAAAAGGCTGCCAGAGCTGAACAGATTGAAAAGAAGACTGCCGCTAAGGCCGCCGCGGCTGCCCCTGCCCCTGAAAAGTCTGCCCCTGCTCCTAAGAAGGCGGCTGCTAAAGGTAAAAAGGTTGCCAAGAAGAATTAAATTATTTAGTTTCTTCATTTCTTAGCCTCATTTTTCTTTCCTCTTTTATTTTATTTTGCTTACAAACTGTTTTATCTTTTCATGTAAGTTCCTGTATAATATGATACTGTAATCTTCTGTTTTATAATTTTTTTTCTAGAACCAAAATAATAACTGTTTTTCAAAAAATTACAAATACAAAAGTAATACTATCTCAGAATTCTAAGCTAAAGATGAATGGGAATAAAATTACCCACAATACAACTTGGAATATTATAACGATCACGACGAATAGTAAATGAGAAACAACAGGCTTTTCTTTTTAAACCATCTTTAGTTCTTAGAGAACAAGAGGTCAACACTGCCTTTTGCGATGAATCAAAGGCAATTTGGCCATACTTTTCCCAAAAATTAACCGCAGATTCTTCACTCATAAGTTCATAAATGGCCAACTTACCATCCCTCAAATCATCTACACTAACTTCCACTAAACCCGCAAATTCCTTATTTCCTCTATATATTTCCCCAGTTCGCCGCCAAAGACACGCCGGAATTGCCATACTAGTAAACACCCTATCGTAATCCAACAACATCCTCTCGAAGGCCTCCTCAACCAAAACAAGATCAACATCATGCAGCGACTGGGCAATTGCACGAAACGCTGGTCGAATGTTGGAAATTGGCGCGAGAATACGTTGACGAGACGATTGATTCATATAGTAGTCCATGTACTTTTGAAGTCGAGCATATCCACGTACGTAGTTGAAGGGTTGAAGGAGGCCGGCCTCTAACTTGGCACTAATTACTTGCTTAAGACGCTCTTCCGGAGAAATATCCACAGAAGGATCGGCTGCAGTAAGAAAAAATTTATCTCGCGCTGCCTGAGACACCCGGGGCTGTTGGTTGTCTGCCTCAAAGGCTATATTCCCGTTAATGTTACCGCTAGTGTTGGAATAAGGGATATGATTATTGTTACCCCGAATATTATGAAGATTTGTGGTACTGTTGTGTTTACTATTATTGTCTTCAGTAGTGGCCAAGTTCATACTCGTATCCACAGCTGCCAATCCTTCATTACCACTTTCGTGCATCCCATTGTGACGAGGATAATTATCCGGTATCACTAAGGATGACATTGGATCGGTCGGATTGCTCTGACTATTATTGCTGTTGTTCACCTGCTCGTAACTGGAGTCATCAATCATTGAAAGAAACTCATTGAGGGAAGAAAACTCGCTACCCGCTTGTTCGGAGTAAAATACCGGAGTTTGATTGTACCCTATTGTTTGGGACAGTATACTCTGTTGACCGAGGAGAGCCCAATCGCCCAGATGTCCGTTTATGTTATTAGCTACAGCCATGGAGGTAGTATCAGTTGTTGGCATTGGCGCAATTGTGGATTGGGGTTCCAATCCCGAGCTGGATGTAGCAGTAGCTGCTGATATTGATGTTGCTATCGTCGATGAAGCTGCTGACGCAATTTTAATACCAGCAGTAGCAGCAGGGGAACTGCCCGCGGTTGTAGGGCTGCTTTCGTTAGCAGAGAGCACTTGATCGTGACACAGATGCCCAATATTACGATTGATACAGCGTCTACAGGGCCGGGCAGTGTCGCAGGTCATATGGGATCGGCGACAGTAAACACATGCCTTATCAACTTTACGTTTTTTAGTAGACTTGGCCGGGACTGATGGTTGCGTAGAGGATTTCTGAGTATTGGACCATGCTTGAGGTTTTGATTTTGGCTGGGATAAAGCAGGTGATTGAGATAGAGCCTGACGCGACGATTGAACTTGCGACTGTGACTGAACTAGAGCTTGTCGTTCGGCTGATGGTAAATAAGAAGCATTTATAGTATCATTATGTTTTTCTGGGGTAGATTCCACTTGATTTGATCCACCAGGGCCATAACCGTTATGATTTTCACTATTGTTATTAACGTTGGCACTAGGGTTATTGTTATGCCCGATAGCTGAAGAAGGCCGACTAGGAGCTCTCAGAACAAAGGGTAAGGGAGACCCTGACAAAGTTTCAGGGGTTGCGGTCGATACCAGATCGTGGTGTGAGTTTGGTGAATTGGAAGGCGAATTAGCATTAGAATCACCTGTCATTCCATTAGAAAAAGTATCCTCGACTTTGGCGGCCGGCACCAACTTGGACCAGTGTGTATCGATATTGGCGAGTGAATGGGTATCCATTTAAGCACAGAAAAGGAAGTAAAAAAGAAAAAACCCGAAGTAAAAGAAAAAACCGTAGAGCGAAATCACCAAAGATATTAACCAAATCTAAACAGAACTACTACTTGCCATTGAAACCCGCTTGAATTAATGCTTTGAAAAAGAACTCAGAAACTGAAAAAACCCAAGAATGAACGAAAACTGGCCAGAATAAGGGCCAGATCAACTAACCGAAAAGAAGGTGTCGATAATGAATTAATAAGAAAAGAAACGAAAAAATGTCAGTCACTTACAAAAGTAGCTGAATAGAATGAAAAATGTGAAGCGGCTACCACCATACAACCCTCTAGGAAACCAGTAATATTTGGATCAAATTAGTTTTATAGCTTTAAGTACACTGGTTTAGCAACAAAGCCGAAAGTTAGTATTAGTCGACTGAATAATGGTGTTAATCAGTACTCCGAACAGTTGGATGAGATGATTAATGTATGGCTGATTATGTATAAACCTCTCCCCACACATGAGGTCAAATTAGTCTACACATGAATCATCCATCACCTTCACCAGACTATGATCCTTCAACCTCAGGTGCCAAAAACTTGACCATGGGCTGCTGAGACATCATGCAATTGTAAATTGTGACTAAAATTGCGCCGAATAAGTCATCAGAAGGGTATATATCTGTCTGGGAGAAAGTTTTGTTTTTCGTCAAGGTTTTTGAAATAAAATAAATTAATAAAAATTAAAAAAAAAAAGATAAAAATAAAAAGATCTCCTCTCAGCTGACATAAAAAATGACTAATTATCCCAACTATCCGTAATCTGCTGTTTGGTACTTGTCCGTCATAGACTCTGAAGGTCCTGGTCTCGGCTGCACCTACTGGCAAATAAAGCTCACTTTTATCAAAGTGTCGTTTCCTAGTTTCTTGATAGTCAAGCATTTTTTTAAGCTAGATCCTGCGCTACATAGAATCGCTAGAAATGTCAGCGTTATTCAGTATAAAACTTCCTTTCCCGGCCATGAATAATGTCAATCTTCTTCGAGCTTCTGTTCGTACTAGAATGGTACCCAACTCCAGTGTTTTGACTCGCCAAGCCCGCTTCAATAACTTTCGATTTCAGTCCACTAATTCCACTAAACCGTCTCCTTCAACGAAGTCTGGAATATCTGATGCTACTCAGAACACAGCCCCTCGTATGTCCCGTGAAGAGTTTTTTGAATACCAACGTCAAGGCCGCCGTAGCAAACAAAACCATTCCATCCATACAGGCTTTTACTATTTTTCTTCAATCATCGTAGCCTTTGGCGCCTTATCTTATGCCGCTGTACCCCTTTACCGTGCCATTTGCCAGCGTACGGGTTTTGGTGGTATCCCCATTACCGACCAGGCCAAGTTTACCCCTGATAAGTTGGTTCCTGTGAAAATGAACAAGCGTATTCGTATCGCTTTCTCGTCTGAGGTATCTGGTGTCTTGCCCTGGAAGTTCACTCCCCAGCAGCGTGAAGTTTACGTTCTGCCTGGTGAAACCGCTCTGGCCTTTTACAAGGCTAAGAATTTTGGCGATAAGGATATCATTGGCATGGCTACGTATAGTGTTACCCCCGACAAGGCTGCTCAATATTTCAGCAAGATTCAATGCTTCTGTTTTGAAGGTATGTGGCACTTGTAAATAATACTAAAACGCTTTTTTAGTTCCCTTACTAACTAACTATTCTATTTTTATGCAGAGCAAAAACTGAACGCCGGTGAAGAAGTTGATATGCCTGTTTTCTTCTTTATAGATCCTGACTTCGCCGACGATCCTGAAATGAGAAATATTGGTGATATTGTTTTACACTACACCTTTTTTAGTAAGTTTATCCACACGCATTTTTTTCTTTCTATTTCTAATAAATGTATACTAACCGGCTTCAGAGGCCCAATACGATGAAAGAGGAACTTTAGAGCCTGTCGCTACAGCCGCTGCTGGGGGCTTACCAGCCACGGATACACCCGCCGCTGCTTTATAAAGCAAAAGAAGCACTACAAAGTATAGACCGTATTTGTGGAAAATTAAACCTCTAAAGTTAGTGAACCCAATGCGTGAACTTGAGAGAAATTGCTTCACTTCTTGTATATATTACATCTCAGGCTTAGACAGATTTTTTATTCCTGTTTTATTATTTCCATTGTACATAGCATTACTACATACTACAGTCGCATTTTTTGTCTTATTGTATCGAAAATATTTTTTTATTATTTTACTATTTTACTATTTTATTCTTATTACACCTTACTATCTAAATAACTAGTAGCGAATAGTAAAGTCAAAATAAAAAATGCAGATTCTGTTAGCTATTAGAAGGTCGGAGGAATTTCAGTGCGAATTGATCTCATGCGATCGAACTTATCATCTGAAATTTCAGTTTCTCCCACCGTTTGTCCATCATCAAAACATTCCAGAACAATGGTTGGGCTCTCCACATAGAGCGGAGAAAATTTTTGAGCTGAAATATCGCGGGTTGAACCTAGGTTGGCAGTATCTAAACTCAATTGAGGGGGACTGTATAAAGTTACTTTACGTGTTAAATGAGGTTTGCCCATAGCTGGGGGCAACATAGAGGCTGCCGTATTAGGTAACGCTGAAGAGTTTGTACTTGCGGAACTGGCAGCAGATGCATTGCCAGAGCCTTTAGATTCTTCCGTGTGAGTAGCGGCAGGGGTGAGCTTAACATGAAGAGCTTCGGCGAAACTATGTGGACACAAAGCTACTGGATTGGGCTCGTCTTCTAATTTACTGGCCCAACCGACAGGGGGGCTAGGCGGAGGTGAAATAAAGAATAGACGCCCTGTGGCTGGAAGTTGTAAATGGTTAGCATCTTGGGGGGATACTGGTGAGGCTAACTGATCGTCATTATGATTTTGCGAGCTGCGATTTAGTGCGCTCTCAGGTGTGTTTTCGGCGAAGTAAGCTCTCAAAGGTAAATTAGTGTCTTCATCGGCATTTTCATTAGTGGCAGCCGGAAGGGTAGCCGTGGAAACATTCTCATCGCTATGGTGGGTGATATAGCTAACAAGTGCACGTGCTTTAATGGCGCCTTCAACGGAATCGAACACGGCCACGATACGGCGGAAACTCTTGAGAGGAGCCCAGTGGGCTATTGAAGCAACAACCGAAATCCGGTCATGGAGGCCCTGAACAAAGCTGGTGTTATTATCCAAGGCCGTGTTATCAGTGCCGCTGGTGAAATCGGATACGTTCAGTCCGGTGATTACGAGGGTGTTCGAGGGGGATACAGTCATGCTGATTGAAGATTATTGTATGTATAGGTATGTGAATCAGTAGGAGACTAACTCAAAAGCTAGAGAAGAGATTAAAGGGGTTTTAACAGAAATAATGGAAGGTTAGATAAGTGTTTATAGAAAAAAGAGTTGTTAATATAAGGGGCTAGATTGGATGGTCTCTTAAAAGAGTGAAGAAAATTACCGACGATAAGCCCCGAAACCTATATAAGCCTGCGCCTTATGCACTGGAGGGGCTGTGCGTTGAATATACTATAAAATAGAGTGCCCTATCGAGTTGAATCAGCCACCCACCGATTGAGAATAGGACAAACCAGCCATCTAAATGACATCATTTTCACTGCCATTACAATGTTTTTTAAAAACTAATTTGATAAACTAAAAATGCTTTAAATTTACAGTTTTACAGCGTTGGACAAGCGTATAATGGTGTTATCGGTATAAAAAAATGAAAATGAAATAATCTATAATATTAGAAGGCAATCACAAATGGTTAATTAATATTTATATAAATTAATACATAAAGATATATAATTTTTGGAATTTTGGGGTTAAAGATAAGGTACAAACTATAAAGTCAGATAGCTTATTCTTCAGCGGCACGGATTTCGGCAATCTTGGAAGCAATCTTAGCCTTACGTTCTTCAAGAGTGAGTCTGGCAACTCTGTACTTCTTGGATTCAGCAGCGTATTCAGCCTTGGTGTGCTTGGCAGAGGACTTGAAGGAGGGGTCTTCACGGATGGCAGCGTGGGCATCAGTGTAGATATCTTCAATGGCATCAGCTTCAATTTCGTCATCAATGTAAGACTTGAAGAGTTGTCTGTATCTTTCTTCATCATCATCCATCAATTCTTCCATGTATTCAGCAACGTGTTGACCGAAGATGTAGTTTCTGAGGAGATCAGCATCAAGCTCATTGGATTCCATATCGTAACCGGGGAATCTCTTGGGGGAGTGGGGAACGTAAAGACCACCATCGGAAGCACCCTTAAGGACACCAAAGATCTTGGCACCAGTGGTGGTTCTTTGAAGACCAATGTCAAGGAAAACCTTGAAGGGTCTGGGACCATCTTCGACAGCTTCGGTAAGAGCGAATTCACCATCAGCTTCTTCGACACCTTGGTAGGTTTCGTCGAGGTTAAGCTTTTGGAGAGTACGTCTAGCAATCAAAAGACCGACAGCGTAGGCGGCAGACCAATTGGTAAGACCGTGCTTAATACCGTAACGGGGGAGTTCGTGGGCGTAAGCAGCAGTAAGGACAACATCACCGGTAAGTTGGGAGGAGACAATTTGGGCAATGATGTCCTTGTTGGTGAATCTAACGACAAGTCTGTACTTAGGGGTGTTGTACTTGGCCTTGTGTTGGGTAACAAGTCTCTTTCTGGCGTAGTAATCAGTCTTACCTTCTCTTCTACGTCTGAAGGGGGTTTGAAATCTGGAGTGATAAGCCGAGGTCTTGGTAGAGTGGAAAACCATTTTTGCTGTTGTTGACGAAGGGTAATAAAAAAGAGGAAAAGAGAAGAAGAAAACAGAAAAAATTACTAGGCGCTGAAAAGTGAAAAACCGCACCAAGCTATTATTCCAGCGCTGGTTCCTGCTTGAAATTTTTTTCATGCACAACCCGCCGGTAGGTGAGAAGTGACGGGAACATTACGGTTACCTAGGAAACCTGTTTTCGGAAACGAATAAGATAGGGCTAAACCCTACTTTCAGTTGTCTGGGCAACACTTACTTGGAGTCAAAGCCCTTCGTTGGGGGTACGTACGATGGTATATATTACTAGTGTTAGTAAGAGGAGCCCTATATCTCCAATATTATCCACTATCTCTACCGCCTGGCGATCTCCGGGCAAGTGTGACTACAAACACGGCACAGAAAGGAATACCTAGCTGATAGTTTTGATGATACGAGTTCTTGGACGCAAAGCCCAGTTGTGTTAGGGTGCGTTTCGGTGAACACTGGGATACCAGAACAATGATACTAAAGGGTCCTTAATCATTGGTTGGCAGATGTACTACCAGATTAATTCCAACTTCTAATTCTTGTAATAAGCTCTCTATATAGTAAGTGCGCGTAAAGAGTATAGGCTTCTCTACAACTACAGAGGTTTTTCCTTCATTTCCTCATATATTTTTAAAACCGCATTTTCTTATATAGGCTTGGCATTAAGCAAATAACTCTGTTTTTTTTGTAGGTTCTACTTGAAGAATGCATTCAAATAGACATCTTAAACCTTACTAGACATCACTGGTGAATTCTTTGTTTTCGAATTTTCTCGGGCGTATTCATTGACGCTGCAGTTTCAGGCAGGGCCAATTTTCATCTAAGGCCACTGGATATATAAAGCGTATAGTTAGTGACTGAGTAAATATATTGTTTAAAAATAAGAATAGACCGACACTACGAGTCTATAAGAGGCCAATATTTCCATTTGACCACATGAGCAAATATACTTGATGGGAAATTACGCCTCTATTTGATGAGAATATCGAGGTTACATTTATTGACGACCTGAAATTCTAATTTATGTTTAATACTTTAAAGCATTAACCATGGCCAACTCGGACCAACAAAGTTCCCGTTTGAAAGTCTTTGACGGGTCTAGGTCCAGGTCCTTTGGATGATGGCCATTAACGCCGACATGCAAACCAGATTCAGGTCTCCACCTGTTGGCCAGACTCGCAACTGACACTTTTCTGGACAGCTAATTTGCAGTCCATACCTAGACCACTGTATAGCATGCGGACTTGAAACGGAATTTTGTACTAGCTTTATATATCAGTCAGCAAGATAAGCGATATAGGAAGAGCTATTGCTAGGCCCCCACTCTGAAAGTTTTGGACATTGTATGTATTATCTAATGCTGGCTGAACTGAAACATTTTTGCGGCCCGCCACAGATTTCCTTATATACACAGATTCGAGTTGTTTTTCATGTCTATTAATAATGGTAAATGCATGCATCTACGTCATTTATTATTTTGATGTCTTTGATAATGAAGTGTGTATTGGAAATTAGGTATTTAAACTCGTACGATGTATTTTTACGAGATGAGCCATATAATACCCGAATAAAAATTCAAGATAGGCCAGTAGTTTAAACAAGCTGAAACCATAAAGCTCGTCGAAACTCCGAAACCGTTATACAACCAGACATAATAAAGCAAACTGTAAAATGAAACAAACTGTAAAATGAAACAAACATTATTATTAATGACAATTATTCGTCTACAATTGCGGTAGTGCATAGAATAGGGTTTTAGGCTGGTCATTTCAACACTCTTTCTCTTACTTTTTCCTTAAAGACCGAGACTGCAGAGCCGCCTCAAAGAAGTTTTGTCGTACGTACATTATATAAGCGGTTAAGCTAAGGTAACATCCGCAATAAATTCAAGAAAACGGGTTCATTCACTAACTCCTGTGGACTTATAGACGCTCAGGCTGAGCATCATCATTAAACTCGCAGTGACCATTTTATTTGGTGTAGCCTTTCCATTTTCGTTACTCTACGTCTCTATTTGTTTTCACTTCTTTTGGGCGCGGGCGTCGGTTTGCTAATGAGTAAGGAGGTGGGGGTCGAGTTTGCAGTGGAGTATGTAGAAGGCAAGGTATTTCTCTGACGTCTTCAGACATTGGAATCTCCAGTCTCGGTCGTCTCATGCGCTGTGCCGCGCGGATTAACAATCATGCGCCAGAAATATTATTCCAAACTGCCAAACGAGAAACAGAAAAGCTTTTTTGTTGTGAGCGAATGAGCCAAAAGAGAATTGATTCGGCAGTTGCGGCATAATGGTATTCTACGCCTTGGGGACTACTGATATTCCATGTGTTATAAGAAAACTATTTTAAAGATATTACCGTCAAGGCTCTATCGAGATAACCTTTGGGCACCCTATTCGTGGTGTTCTCCCAGTGACCGTAGACATCCTGATTGGACGGATTTCGAATTTATAGCGCCCAACTTTAAATTGTAGATTGCGATACATCTATACCTAAATGGAAGAGCGGAGATTAAAATGGAAATAAGATTCCGGCCCAGCAACCGCCTTGAAGTTTCCACCTCCGAAAATATTTATTTTTATATTTATTTGTACATTTATTATATATTTATTTTATATTTATATTTATATTTATTTTTGGTCTAGGCTTTATAAAAAGGGTCTGTCGTTCTCTGGCCCTTTTTAACTTTGTTATTTTGTTTCTTGAATAACCCTTGTAGTGTTTTTTTCTCTACCGAGCCGGCATTTCGTAAATGGCCTCATTTAACATTATTTATATCTAGCTATTTTTTTTGTATGCTGTGTTGTTTCTGTCTTCGCTATTGCCTGGAAAGCTCTGGACCACTACCCCATCTGCTAGAAGACGGCAATGACGCAGCGGCCGCTTCGGCGTGCTGACAAACGTCCAATAAACAGGGCTTGTTCAGGTTTGAAACTAGTTCCTCTCGTACCTCTTGTTTGTTTGTACCCCCAATTTCCTAGACTGTGAATTAATGAGGCTGTTTGGCTGGGGCACGGGTACCGGGAACGATGCATGAAATATGTATGTTGCGTTGTTTATTTCGGTGCCAAGCTGGATAAGTACATACATTGAAAAGCTTAGCTTGATTAGTGGACAAACCCCCTTGAAGGTTAAATTTGTAGATCCGGTGGGAACACGACCTAAATAGATAGCGTAATTTGAGTCAACGGAAAAAAAAAAGAAGAAAAAACAACGATAGAATCACTATTGTAGCAACGCAATTTTCTGGTTTTTCTCATCAGCGCCCGAAACTGTATCCAAATCTCAAAAGGCCTATTCATTCTCGGTTATCGTTGATCATATATCCGCTTTTATTTTTTTGATAAGTCCACGTACCACTTGTCCCTGGTCGAGCTTTTAATGCACCCCGTTTCTATTAATACAACCCCTTCTCCTCTCTCCTCTCTCTTCTCTCGGCTTTTTACTTTTCCCTTTCCCCCTTCTTCCCCCTTTCCTTCTCCATTGGCTGCGTTTGCTTTTTTCAACTCTCTAGCTCAGTCTGGTGGTTTATTTGCCGTACTTCCCCAGACCCGTCTGTTTTGTCTACCTGTCTAGCCTCCCACTTTTCACAACATTCTCCTGTCTGTGTCTTTGGCCAACCAAAAAAAAATATAGAAAAAAAGGCAAACAATTAACTTGCTTTAAATTTCCTTCTTCAATAACCAACAACGTCTTTGCCAAAATGACTACCATGGAAACCTACTACGGTCACATCAGGACCCAACTGGATGCTATTTTACTCTTTGAAGCCTGCCGGATCGGCTACCTGCCCCGAATTAATCGCCGGCTATCCGAACGTGAGCGTTTACGAATCCGATCAGGCTCCATCTTCATCTGGGACGAACGCGAAGCGTCTATGCGACGCTGGACTGACGGAAAGTCCTGGAGTGCTTCCCGAGTTAGTGGCAGCTTTTTAATCTACAAGGAAATGGACCCCAATCACCATAATCACAGCACTTATAGACGTCCGTCCAATTCTTCCGACTCTGACGAGTCCGCTACCGCTCGTAAACGTAAACACAGCGCTGATGAAGGATGTGTGAATTCGTCCGGTGAAGAAGATAATGGTTCAAATGCTAATGTACCTTACAAACCCGAAGGACTTATCAAGCAATCGTTTTCGATTACAACGTCCACTGATCGTAAATTACACTTGATTGCCTACTATCATCCAAGTGACATCAACACAAATTACCTCATTCAACCCTCGCTAGACCCCAAATTGAAGGATATTCAGATTCCTTTAGATATGTACCCCGATACTTCCTTCTCTGGTACAAGATTAATCCCGGCTGTCACGCTGGTTTCCCTAGACGCTACCCCTTACCACCATCACCCCTACTACCGTAACCCTACTAATCCTTTTCAACCGCAACGGGATTATTCCTCACAACCCGGCAATCACAACACGCCTGGCAATTTACCTATGGGAATGACGCACCCGTCATCCGCGGCCGTATCACAGACTGGTACACCCCAAACCTACAATACAATTCCAATCTCGGCGAACTCTGACCGTGCGCATACTGGCTACCCTTCTTCCGTCATACCATCCGACTATCATTCGATCCAAAGACCGTCATATCATTTCAGCCCTAGGGCTGCCCCTCCCGGCCTGAGAAGTGGTAGCTATGGCGAGTATATTCCATCCATGGAGTCAAACGAACCCACTTCTAGATCACTATCAGTATCTACCACATTAACATCTGCCTCATCTTCCACAGTGACATCCGCAACTTCCACAATTTCTCAATCCCAGGAGCCGGAATTCGGTCTTTCCCGAAACCCATCGTTAGTATCGCTTTTTTCTGTGAAGCAGCAGATATCATTGCCTTCACCAGTGTCACAGTCGTCGCTTTCTTCTGTGTCGTCATCACCCCGCGAGCTTGAACGGGAGGCTAAACGTCCGTATTTGGCAAACAATGTAAAACGGGTGGTATCGCCTTTACCGCGTGGTGTGCCGTCTTCGTTATCCACATTACCATCCTCGGAATACTCTACCAGATGCGCTGTCACGCCTCCACCACCATCATCGGTATCAGCAGTACCCTCTCAGTCTATTCTCAGAGCTACCCAGTCAGCTACTTCACTCCCAATACTTTCAAAATGAGCGACAACCTCAGAACTTGAAATGTCTTGTAGGGCTAGTCCAGAGGACAGAAGGGCTATTGATCTTTTGAACCGTACTTTTCTTTAGAAATGCTAGTTATAAAAACCACAATTAGCACTCATTATTTATTATAGAATGCTATATTACATGTAAAGTCATAAAATATACTATCTTCACAATATCTATCATTTACAATATCTATCATTTACAACATTTAGTAGGAGAAAATGGCAACGCTGTTTGGTCTCTAAAATAATATACCAATAATTGTCACTTTTCCATATTCAAAGCCACCCATATTTTTAATTTGAAGTTTTTAATTTGAGTTTTATTTTGTCTTTTTTTTTCGTCTTTATTGCCCTCGTCAAAAGCTTCACGCAGCTATTTGGTTTGTGAAGTTTAAATGCCTAAAAATACACACAAATGATGTAATAGAATATCTTATTTAAATCAGTAAAACGGCTGGGTATCTTCCTTATATCAGCGCCTGTAAATTCAACCTATTTAAATATGCTCTTTTTGTACTTAATTGTTTAAATAGAGTGATCCAAGCACAAATTGGTCCTAATAACACGAGGCTCCGAGAAGCTTTCTTAGCCAGTTAATTAATTTTTTTTAGTTTCCGGAAAACAAATCCGACTTGAGATTAAATGACTTTAGACTGGACTTTTCGAATTTAAGATCCTTATAATAGTAAACCTATAATTTAACCTGTCTAATTCCCCTAAACGTTATAGAGTATAACACGATTACATAATACTATAGTTTACATTTCCTTAAATATTCTCATATATACTATAATTAGTAGCATAACAAACCACGTAAGCGTAAATTACAGGCTCGGGTCCTAACCGCCAAGTCGGGCACATTTTCTACCTCTCCACGCAATCTACCCCCAAGATCCGCTTCCGACTTTTGATTAGCCGATTAGTCGAATTAAGCCAAAATGTCCTTCATTATTAGACGTCAACTTTCTACCCTTATCCCCCCCAAGGTTGCTTCACCTGCCGTAAGTACTAATATTAGTTTCGATACGATTTAGCTCTTGCACAGCTGTCTTCTAGAGTTTCCTCTCGGCTAGTCGGGGCTTATGTTATTGGGGTCGCCCAGTGTGAAGCGGTCCACCGGAATGAGTCGCGTGCCGTTACCTTTTTTTGATTGCCGTTTAAATGGGTCATACTGCCTCAGATATCTCGAATTTGATTAAGATGATTTCAATCATTAAAAGTTTCTTTAATTACAATCGATTATAGTTTCGATGTGTTAATTTGCCCGTTGTTTAGGCCTCTTGGTAGTACGGTTGGCGAATCGTGTACTAGGGCTTGCAAGCGTTTGCATCTTTTCACGAATGCTACATTAATTGACTATTTATCTGGCAAAGGGCAACTATTTGCTTTAATAGAGCAGAACGGCTATTTCACAGTGTCATTAGAACAGTGTCGTTTAATCCGGCAATGTGCGCTCTAACTTGAAGACCAATTCATACCCATATTAGACTCACCATCATAACCCCGTTACCGTTGATGACAAAATTTATTTAACTTTATGCTAACTTTTGAATAGAACCTTTCCGCTTCTCCCAACGCTCAACGTATCAATAAGGTTCTTGACTTCTACAAGGGTCTTCCCAAGAAGTCTGATCCCGCTCCTGCCCCTTACTTCGGTAACACCCCTGCCCAAAGATACTACGACAAGTACAGAGAAGCTGGTTCTGGTAAGACTCTTTTACACATCATTGCTGGTGGTCTTGCTTTATACTACACCATTGATTACAAGGTTCACTTACGTCACCACAAGGGCGGTGAACATCACGAAGAACACTAAATTTCTTTTTAACTGAGGTTAAATATGAAATGGTTTAATGTCTGATTTAGTTTAATGAAACCGTAGTACTATGATTTCTTTATTATTTTCTCTTTTTGTACTTTTCTCCGTAATAAGGTGAGAGACGAAAAATAGATTAACTTAAAATAAAGATAAAGTTATTAACGATACTTCTTTTTCCTGTTTCTATTATACTACTATCTTGTTTTTTCTTTTCTTAGTAAATTTTGATAACACTATTCGAAAACTAAATATAACGATTTGAGCAGCAAAAAAGGATTTAAAACCAAGCTATTCATTAATAGCCTTCCAAGATATCCACCAGGATAGTAATGAATCATATTAAGTCCAGGTAATTTGAATTTCAGTGTGTGCCAACACCCACTATTGTTATTTTCCGAGCCAGTGGTAAGAAAAGATTATATTCTACAAAAGTGATTGAAATTCATGAGGTTGAATTCGGATTAATCCTACAAAACCAATGATATCGAGTTTATTTTCCTGTAAAACAGACTAAATTGGGAATGATTTTTAAGCTAGTAATGAGTAGTAAATTAGAAAGCATTTTGGACTCTTCCAGTTGTATTTTATGAAAACCATTTATGATGAGTTATCTCCTTTTCTAAACCCCAAAAACTAAATAATAATTACCAAGGTTATAGTACTCACTAAAATGCCGATTTTTGACCAGATTTTCTTTTTTTTTTGAAGACCCTGAGGGCAATTAATTCCAATAAATTATTTTTCAGGGTTAAAATACAGACCGGAAAAGATCGTGCTATCTCAATCTTAATTAATGATTAAAAATTAGAAGGTTACTAAATGAATATATAAAAAGAAAGCCTAAAAAATACATGTGTTTTCCAAGATGGAGAATTGATTGAGCTGATTAGACTAAAGGGAACATATGGGGCCCGGTGTTTTGAAGGTCCAGAATTTAAGTAGCGTAACAACTGCATACCAGTAGTATAGAAAAGAGGGTGTTTGAAACCATAAAATATATTGAAACGCAATCTGAACAAATCAATTGTAAATTAGGTTTAGTTAATACAATCTGAGGACACAAATCCAAAGAGCATAGGCAACATGGTGCATCCAGAGAACAAAAGATAAAATCATCAAATTAATATTGGTATATTATTATAAAACTATACTAAGGAACTTTACTAAATATAGAACTTTTGGAACACACTAAGAAATTCACTTAAAAATATGCTGCAACAGTTAACTTCTCAAAGTTGATCAATGAACTGACCGACTTCGTCCTTTAGTATCATTAGCGACCAGGCTACCGTTATTAGGATACCACTACTTCAGACAGAGACATATGTCTACTAGCATCCCATCAAAAAAGAAATCCGATGAAAAGAATAATATATAAAAAGGAGAGCAAAACTAGTGATTAGAAAGAGTATGATACCAATTTCAGGCTGCGCAATGAATAACCCTTTAACCGCCGTGTTCTGAATGTACGATTTTATTTTCCTGAATCTTTTGGTTCCAACTATTTACTACTAGACTTTTTTAAATATAATATTGATTTAATTGTATGCAAATTTGATTAATGAAATATCTAGGGATAATAGCGAAAAATAGTTTTATAGTATTACATTTTGGGTTCTAAACAAGAACTTCGCGAATTTCTCAAATTTGCAAGGTAGATCTCATAGACAGTCTTTGTAAAAACCGTATATGACTAAATATATAGTTATAAGTCTAAAATCAACTTACTGGGCATGAGACATACGCCCAAGCTTTTCTTAACGGAAGTCATCATGAAACCGTATTTGGAACCAACATTTTTGTGTGACAAGAAAATTTCATTTTCCAGATGTACTTATCCCACTTGTATTATTGAAAAGATTTACAGCCACTATAATTTTTTGTTCGAAATTTTCACTAAACTCCCTTGTTGATCATTTATCATTCATGGGTTTCTTCCCAGTTCTTGATATGAAATCCTTAACTACCGATTCCACCAGGTAGAGTGTGTTAGCTTATTTTGCTAAACAAATTGTAGAAAAGGGTTCCAAAAACCATAGCTACAAGGAAATATACTACTGTGCTTCTGCCCGGTGAGTTTCAAGTAATATATGTGTTTGTATCTACGAATGATAGAAAACTGAAACAACCTAAGGCCCAAGAATACCAATAATAGAACTCGGCTGAACATCAAATAAAAGGGCTTGATTAATATTAGCGTTTTGATACTAAATCCATTTTCGTTAGCTAGGGTTTCTTCGACAGCAAGCGAACCAATAATCATGGTTTAAATGTATCGGAACGTGTTATTTTTGATTCAAAAAGCGGACAGTTTTCAAATCTTTGATTAAAATATAACTCAAAAACAGGCTTTATTAATTAATTTTTCTAATAAATACCGAGGTGAACTCGGCAGAATTTACATCGGAGTCTTTAAAGATAATGATACAAGTCATAAACCGTATTCCAACAGATGGTTTAAAAAAGAAAAAAATCAATTATCAAGGCGGAAATCTAATAAGCTCGAATTTGCAACAGGTGGCTTTTACACACTTGAGGACCCCAACCTGTAGGGCTTGCAGACTGCTAAAGATATTTGGGTTTCTAATTATTCGACAAAGCCTTTCTCGTTATCGGATATAATTGACAATATATAATTCATCACGTTCAAAATGAACACCGGAAACAGGGATTTCATCATTTATGAAAGTTCTCAAATAATTTGGGTTTCCTCTAAATTTACACCAAATAAAAAAAACATAGTTATAATAATAATCCCAGGTAAAAAAAAAGATCTCCTAACTTAACAAATCCAATAGGGTTTTAAACGATAACTCCGCAATAGCGATAATCAGTTTAAAATTATTTGTATGTTTGTAGTTATTATTGCTGTATAATAAATACGCTTTAAACAAGAATTCAATTTACCGAAACTATAAATTTAATTTTAAAACCTAATATTTCCTTTGCCAATTGTAATTTAAAACGGGTGATGGAGTAAGGACCATTCATCCTTGCACCAGTATCAAAGTTATAGACTATTACATCAGTAGACTGGATATAAGGACTAAAGCATACTTACTGAATCATCTAACACTTGGATTTTTTTTTTAATTCAGAGTGACTTTTATTATTGGAAATCTTTTTCAAAAACATAAACGAGAACGGATATCACAACGAGTATATGTAACCTATATTTACAACTGATTTTTGTTGGAAGGCTGAGCCACAGTCCAAACCTCCCAAAGAAATGTTACTCTCCTTGGTTCTACCGCGCATCCTGCATTGACCATAATCTCCGTTAAAGATATATCAAGAGACAAACCAATGGAATTTTACGACCCCGTACAATCCGCAGATATTGAAAATCTTGCTAGTGAAGCTGACAGCGAGGCTGCAGAAAAAAGTATAGCTTCTGGGTCAACAAAAGTTGACCAGGCTGTGGAGCAAATTGAATCAGAAATTACGGAAGCGTTCAAGAAGTCCACTTCTTTATTAGGCGTATTTTGGAGTAACGTGAAACAACAAACACAAGAACTCAAGAAATCAGTTCCCAATGCCAGTGAAAACATTGGTAATTCTGATAATAGCACTACTACTAGAGAAACCGCATCTGTAACTAACACTAGCCCCTCGGAAAACATATCATTCAATTCGATTTGGGGCGCCGTTAGGAATACTGGCCTTAATGTATTGCAAGAAACTAGAAAAGATTTCGAGGCTGTAAAGGAGGAAATTACTCAGATTCAATCTACTGTCAAAGATACCAATACCGGAGAATATCTTAACACGTTGGATAAGGATTTGACAGAGCTCGAAAACAAGGCCGGTCGCTTTGTAGTAAAACTGGGGAGCGGGTTTAAAAAAGCGATTGAAGAAGCTATTGCTATTGAAGACCCCGATGTTGAAAAAAAACATGGTAGTGCCGGCTATAATAGTGACTCTGATGTGGGTGAAGATGCTGATTCTAATGTATTATTTAATGTACCAGATGATATTTCCAAGACATCAATCTATGGTACTCGCGGCGAAGGAACTTTGCACGCGCTACACACTAATGAGACACTTTGGCTTGACCCCGTAACTAAAGCTGAAACAAAAGATACTTTCGATGAATTTACTACTAGTTTTAATTTGGACGAGTCCACCGCCACTATTACCGCTGATCTTGAATCATACCCCGAACTTCGTAAACTGATGGATCGTCTTGTCGGTGAAGGTCAAATCTTCTATGCCGAATTTTGGGCTCGTTATTATTATCTCCGTCACCAAATTGAGAAACAGGAAAAAGCGAGACGTGATCTTTTGAGCGCCAAGCCAGATGATGACGATGAAGATGAGTTTGCCTGGGACGACGAAGATGAGCATGATAATGAAACTAAGCCTGAATTAGCTCATGAGCATACTGATGTACAAGATGAACAATCGAAGATTAAGGCTGAAGCCCAAAATGATGGCTACGACTTTGTTTCTAGACAAAACTCCAAGGCCTGTATGGAAGAAGTTGTAGTACCCCAACCTGTTGATGAGATCATGAATGATGATGAAAAATTTGAAGCAACAGTGGTGCTTGATACTGATCTCCCTCATAAAGAGGAAACGAAACAAGAAGATAGTGAAGAGCTATCAGAAGAAGATGATGATTGGGAATAAATCAATGATTCATCGACGTGACTTGTAAATGAGAAACGTATAAATTAGTAATAAATTAATTAAGAAAACAGAAAAATGAAATGAATAATCTATAGTTGGTCTTTATTAAGAAGAAAATAAAAAAAAGTAAAGATAACAGGAGGGGATAGCGCTCGAAAAAAACCCGAGAAACACAAGAAAGGAAACAAAAAAAGCCTTGCAAGAATTATTATCGGTAAATTCCACACGAAATTATATATATTACTTTTATATATTTTTCTCTCGCTCTTTTGTTGTCATTATTGATGCTATTGTGGAATCATTTGCACAATAATACCGTATACGCTTGATGACAACTGACATGATGCCGATAAATAGCGATTATTTTAAGGGCTTCTTACAGTCTTCAACGCCATTTGCAATAACGTCTGATAAACTCCAACGAACTGGCTTACCGTCAATAGAATCACTCGCAATACCCGAACCGTATTTGAGGCAAATCTTATCACCTATTTCATTAGTGGCAGCCAACAGTTCATCTAAATCAGCTTTAGTTAAAGATGAGGAAAGGCAAAAACGCACCCGTGATGAGGTCAATGGAGTAGCAGGATAGCCAACAACTACTACGGCAATCTTTTTTTCTAACATTAAGCGGGAAAACGCAGGCATCTTAGAAGGTTGATAAAGCAACAAGGGAATAATAGGACTATCGTCGATACCATAAACGATAAAGCCTAAACGTTTTAATCCCAAACGCAGATAACGTGAGTTAAAAGCCAAACGCTGTAAACGCTCATCGCCTTCACCAGGGTTGATTTCACCAGTAATTGTTTTCAGCGAAGAGAAAATTTGACCAAGTACGGGGGGAGACATAGCTTCGGCGTAATTGGAACCCATATTGGTTAGTCTAATGCGATCAATGATTGCCTTATCAGCGGCGACAAACCCACCAGTAGCACCAAAACTTTTAGTCAGGGTACCCATAAGAATATCAACATTGGAAGTATCAATTGAGAAGTAATCACAGACACCACGGCCCCGAGGTCCCATTGCACCAACGGAGTGAGCTTCATCGACGAATAAGTAAAACTTGTATTTTTTACGTAATTCGACTAACCGAGGTAAATTGGTCATGGTGCCTTCCATACTATACAAACCTTCAACAACAAGCAAAATCTTTTTCCAGGGACGGTGGGTACGAGGCTGACCCTGGGAAATTTGCTCACGGAGTAATTTTTCAAGATCATGCATATCGTTATGCTTGAAGATCTTAATCACGGCACCTGATAAACGAGAACCGAAACGAATCGAGGCATGATTGAGTTCATCAGAAATAACCAAACAATTCTTGTCGACCAATGAAGAGAAAATACTGGCATTCGTACCATATCCCATAGAAAATAACATAGAGGATTCCTTACCAACGAAATCGGCAACTACATCTTCACACAAGACATGTGCATCGAGAGTACCGGTAGTAGCCCGTGAGGCACCAGAAGAGATACCATATTCATTGATATAGTCCTCAGCGGCATCAGTACACTGACCAACTGATTGAGCAAAGCCAAGATAATTGTAAGAAGATAAATTCAAACATGAGGTCGTGGTACCGTCTTCAGTAAAAGTATTATTATAATCATTAGAAGAACGATTTATAAGTGTAATATAACGACCAGGGACACCTACAGTAGGCCGCGAAAAACAATCGCGAATACGATGTTGAAGACGGCGGATATAGAAGGAATCAAAGTCACTGTAAAGAGGAGCATAGCCATCATGCTCACCAAGATCCTTCATGCTCTCTGATTTGAAATGGCGTGAAAAGAAATCCCGGATATGACCAATAAGGATCAATACCAGGTAACTGAGATAAGTCCAAATCAAAATAGAGTAAGGCGGTTCATCTTCGACGGGGGCTGGCAATTCCACTCCGGGGGGATGTTGGTGTTTATATAAATAATCAGGGCTAGTAAGGGCACCAAACTCTTCATCTCGTAGATGACCCAATTTACCAACAGGCTTGGTAGGACGGACACGATAACCGGCTTCCACAGCAGCCATATTGAGTATATATTGGAATTAGCTGGAGTGGTTGGAGTGAGCGATATTATTACAAGCGAATCAGCACTGCCGAGGATGGATGGTGGGAGGAGTGTAAATAAATGTTAGTATTGAAAAGATCAAATTAACGAACGACAACTTGAGAGACCACAGATTTGAACGAGCACCGAATGGGACAGTAGAAAAAAAAAAAAGCAATGATTAGTTTCACACCGATCAAGCAATGAGTCTAACCGAACGAATAAACCAATGATTTTGACAAAACAGTGATTATATATGGGCTGACGAAGACGGAAGCAGAAGGGAAGAAACAAAAGGCGAAAACAATAATTCAAAAGCGTTAACTGCGGTACCGAATTAGGGACTTATGCCGAAATCCTACTCATCGTCCCTACCATTTTCTGCCATCACAACCTCACGGTAATAAAGTGAAATAGCCGGTAATAAGGCAATATAAACTAACTGGGATAATATAAGCATGTCACAGAAATCGGTGCGGGCCATCGGGGAAGATATTTGGAAGAACAAGGTTGATAAAATTAATGCCGAATTGTTCACGCTAACGTACGGGTCTATTGTGGCTCAACTGTGCAAAGACTATGTGGGCGATTACAAACGAGTCAATCAACAATTGGATCTAATGGGATACCGGATCGGGCTGCGGTTAATTGAAGACTTTTTAGCCCGGACAGCTGGTGCTATTACCCGTTGCCATAGTCTTAAGGATAGTGCCGAAGTATTGAGTAAGGTAGCTTTTAAGGTATTTTTAAATATTACGCCTACAGTAGCTAATTGGACCGCAGATGGCCGCCAATTCAGTTTAATCTTTGAAGAAAATCCTTTGGCTGAATTTGTAGAGCTACCCGATGATGGTAGAGCTTCGACAGAGTTATGGTACTCGAATATTCTGTGTGGTGTTGTTCGGGGTGCTCTAGAAATGGTTCAAATGGAAGTGGAAGCCATGTTCATCAGCGATGGTTTAAAGGGCGACGAGGTTACGGAAATGAGAATCAAATTGATCAAAATCCTTGAGGATGAAGTCCCCGTAGGCGAAGATTAATGTATACTTTTAAATCTATAAACAATACACATCATATGCATTTCTTTATTAGAATAATTTTAGCCTCATGCCATGCTGTCTGCTAGTAGAGAGAATATAATTCTGTAGAATTCAGTGTTTTTAATTCCTGAATATTTTTACTTTCATTGTTATTTTTATTATTATTGAGTAATATGAAAAAAAGGTTACTACTTGTTAACTTGTCTGAAATACTCAATTTTCGTCATCACTGAGTTGTCTCTCTCTTCTCAGTTCCTCCATAGCGCCCCTTAGCGTACGACTGATTTCGGGTTTACCACCGGATCCGTCACCTAAACTCGAAACGCTGCTCATAGAAGAGGATCTGGAATAAATACCGCTGCTACCACCAGAGGTAGTTTCACCATCTGAACTAGCGAAGAACTCGGCGTTCGAAAGCGAGTCCTTGGAGATCAAAGAAGACATAGAAGAGATCGATCCACTGGAATCATCATGGCGGCTTTTATGACCTCGACGACGACGTAATAGTCGGTACGTTTCGGCCTCTTCCTCTTCTTCGTTAACCTCCGCAGCATCGGCGGTAGCCTGATCGAAATTGGGGTATAATTCAGGGCCAATGGTGTTCACCATTTCAGTAACGTCTACCACCAGACTTTCACGTGTCTTTTTAAGTTGTTGTAAAGCGTTTTTGTGCGAAGGAATTAGGGATAATGCAAGAGGACGAAGGCTTTTAAAAATATCCATACCAGTTTCACCGATTAATAAGGCGGCATAAGTGATAGAGAAAAAGATTAGGTAGGCAACGAAGAACACCATAAACAGAGGACGGAATGTCGGAATTAGTTTATAGCGCCAAACAATCCACGTTGTTAATAAGGCGTAAGATGAGTAAAGTAAGGGTGCGACACCCATGGCGACTAGAATCTTCCAGGTGGCCAAAACATCGTTGGCTTTGATTTTAACGGTTGACCCCTTGAGGGCTTCAGCAGCTTTTTTGGTAGAAATTCTCTTAGTGGCCACAAATACTGGGGCAAACAAAACAATACCTGGCAAAGCACCCATGAGAAGCATCGTTAATTTCAAACTACGAAAGATTAATTTACCCACAATCACATGGGAACTGAGCGATGCCTTTTCAACTTGATGGTCCTTGATACCCAGCTGTTCCAGCATTACATTATAATGGGCGACACTTTCGCGTACACGAGTAATACGCGAATCGTCTTTGTAGTTGGCATATCCATTGATGAGTCTACGGTTTAATTCCACCACGAGAGGAATAGGAATGCGCTTATTAACGGGTTTGTAGAGGCGGCGTACGGCTTGAATGCTCATAAGGGTTTCATAGTCGGGGCAGGTGACGGTGACGGTCTTGAGGGAATCAGTGATAATGGCTAACAGATTCCGAACGGCCTTGCGTTTGGATTCGCCACCTTCGAGGTAATTATTGACAAGATCCTTTGAGATAGTAATGGGGGTACCAAATTCTATAACGGCTCGGGATCTGAACTTGTGGGGGTGAAAGTAGTTCATGCCACAGGGCACGACCTTGACGTCACAATCGGGGTATTTTGCCAGGGCACCTAAGGCCATAACGGCCACGCCAGCTTTTAACGGTAAGAGGTCGGTACGGTCATGAGAACCACCTTCGGGGAAAATACCTACACAGGCACCATTGCAGAGTTGATCAAAGACTTTATTGTAAACAGTGGATTGATCGACGTGATCTGCGGCTTTAAAGGTAGTACCCTCTTTGAGAACTTTGACGGCTTTGGAAGATTTGAATTCATTTTTCAAAACCAATTCGGTATCAGAGATAATTTCGGCTATCTCGGCATTACCAATGTAATTGGGCAATCCTATTAGACCTCTTAGCATACAATCTTGGGTGAATTTAGTGCCTTCGCCCGAAATTTTGAGCGGGTTTGAGGGGTCACGGACAAAGATACGGCCGGAGGCCAATTTCAGGTTATCCTGGGGCCTCATGACGGGAATCGAGGCAGTACAACGGGCCATGAATCCAATAAACTTGCGGCGCGTACTGTGTTCAGCGACGAGGAAGGAAATACGGCGGCCGGCCTCATTACGGATGACGCGCATCAGGAGCATAGGATCAATAAACTGGTTGGCGTGGGGCGCGGCGACGAAGATGACAGGCCCCTGGCGAGGGATCTTGAAGGCGCCTCGAGGTTTGACTTCGCGGAAGAAGCAGTCAAAGACAACCATGAAGAACCAGACGACCATATCGTAGAGCCAAGTCCATATTGTGAGCTCGGTGTCCACGGACCGTTGAGGTTTCCGAGCGAGGTCGGGGCTGGAGCTGGGGTCCCGCGGGGGGGTAGTCTCGGGACGGGACATATTAGATAATAGAGGCTGATGAGACATGGGGGTAGGGAAGGAGAAACACGAGGCCCAGAGATGGGGACTGTAGTATGGGGAAGCGACGTTGGAGCGAGTGGACCAATTGAATGGGGAGAGGGGTGCTTGACAGAGGGACTAGCGGGTGCAAAAGAAGGGCCGAGCGCGAGAATTTGAGTCACAGGAGACGAGTGGGAAGAAATATCAAATAAGGAAAATGCTAGCGGTGAGAGATGCCCGGAGTGTGAGTGACTGGGATTTAATATGGTATGCAACAATGGGAAGAGACTGGCCGGTTCACTGGGGAATTAAAAAGAAAAAATATAACTAAAAATAAAATTAAATAAATGAGTCCAATTTTATATCAAGACCCGACTATTTAATACTGTTGTTTTGAAGGGCCGTAAAAATGGTGGGGAAATTGTTGGGGAAGCCTTCGCTTAGGTCAGCCCCAGGTTAATTTCCTAAAGCCATGCAATCTATAATGCCACCGAGAAGCCGATCTCCGGCGCTAGGGCGGCAGATCCATGTTGAAATGCTGGGTATAGGTTGGAGAAGAAGATTAATTTAACCACCCGAGGGTTGAGTAATTATTATAATAAAGAAAAGAGGAGAAAAAGAAAGAGGAAAATATGAAAATGAAAATGAAAATGAAAATGAAAATGAAAATGAAAATGAAAATGAGAATAAAAAGAAAAATGAAATGAAAGAGGAAAAAAAAAAAAAAAAAAAAACCAAATTCAAAACAAAAAAGAATCAGACTAAAACTCATGATAATTGACTAAAACGACCAGAACCATAATTGTCATCAGAGGCAGTCGTTGGAGAAAAGATCGTATAACACAGCAATTGCCCCAAATTCAACTCGCGAGGATATGGCAAATGATCATGTAGAAAAACACAGACATCCCGGGCTTTCGGTGGTCTTTAGTATATTTAAAGCAATTCACCTGATCTGCGCGATACGGACCGTTGGCGGACGGATATCATCAACAATTTGCTGAATCCAAAGATGGATTGGCTTGATTATCAGGGATCTCCATTTCCCTAGAAACCGCCAGCCTCTGGCCAGCCTCTGGCCATGCTGGGGTTCACAATGGCGAACTCTGACACATCAGCTGACACTATCCTCAGAGCCCCGGCGGCCTCTGGTCTGGGCCATCTCTTTTCCGTTCGGATTGCTTGATCTTGTTTCGCACCCCCGCCGTGTTCTTTGTTTGAATGTATCAGGGCCCTCCCCCCTTCAGGATGCTCCAGCGCGCGTAGATGTCTGATCAGCTGGGACAGTCCAGTCAGCCGTCTGTCTCAGCCGTCTGCATTCCCCACTGGATGCATGCAGCAGCGCGCGGCGCGCGCTGCATCTCGAAAGCCCCAACTCGAACAGACTGGCTTGCACCAGCCAATTGTTACCGGCCGATTGTGTATCGTCTTTGGCGGGGCTCTTGTTTAGCTACAACTGTAGCAGGTATAGCCGCTACTATGGCGCACAGCACAATTCAGTTGGCGGCCGGGGTCCCCTCCAGCGGTGCTTTTTTTGATTATCGTGTTTTTGGGTTGGTTTCCGGCGTCTGGAAGATCAGGTTGGGTCTCCACTCAATCTCTTTGTCCTCCCCATTGGCATCAATTTCATCCGCTCGACATTAAACCAGCGGGCCATGTCATGTAGCACCGCCGGCAACCGTTGTTGACACGTTGGCGGAACCGTTTGGAAGACGCGAAATTAAGCATTTTTCGCGGCCAGATAGGCCAGATTGGCAGTTGCGATCTCGAAGAGAATGATAAACCGCTCTCCTAACGGATCCTAACGGATCCTGGGATCGTGATGGGATCGTCTGCTGGCTGGAACGGACGAAAATTTGAATAATAAACTAAAGACTAAAAACTGGTCCAAACTGGTCCAAACTGACCCAAATTGACCCAAACTGACCCATCCCCTCTGTACGTACATTTTCTTTCTACCCTGCTCCCCCACTCCCTACCCACCCACCAAGCATCATCCAACACCATCCAACACCATCCAACACCACCAGGTATCACTCGCCCCATCTGGAACGAGCGCGGTTTGCCACCGCTGGACGCTGCTGTTCGAGCCACCATATATTGAGTCGTTTGCTATCTTGAAGATTCCCGTTTGGTCTCACCGCTGTTTGGCAGCGCTGTGTACCCTATTCACATAAGTTGTTGTTGCCCCATTCAGCACCTATCCCTGACATTAAATCATGAGCCGCTTACCGCTTTCAGTTTGACATTTCAATGTCCTGAATGCGGTTGGTTCCAATGCGCATATCAGTAAATCACAGCTTAAATTAACCCACACCGTTCTCAAAGACTAGGGGCGCATCATACCGATTGGCCGTATATTACACTATATTTTATTACAACATGTACGTGTAAACCACTCCTTGTACTAGACTGGAATATCGCACCAGTTGCACTATCCATCTGTATCTCTTTTTCAAATCAGTATCTGCTTGTTTTTGTCTCTATGTCTTGTCTTTATACATCTTTTTTTCTTTTTTTATTTTTTTCTTTTCTTCTACCTGTAATTCTCTCTGCTCGCACAGGTTTGATTTAGTTATATATATATATCTGTGAGAATACGTTTTTTCTTTTTCTTTTTCTTTTCCTTTTTCTTTTCCTTTTTCTTTTCTTTTTACTCTCCTGATCTGGCCCCTCTCATCTCTACCTTATCTCTGCTCCCTGTCTCCCTTGTAAATCTATTTCATTCAGTTTTATCAAACTCCCCGGTGCAGCTCATCTATTCGGCTCAGACCTTGCCCCCGCCCCAGATAGCCCCGGAACAACCCGTTTAATCAATCATTTATAATTTTCATATTTATATATATATCTATATATATATTTATATATATATATATATCTATACATACCTATACCCAGTGACCCTTCAGTGCCCCCGCGTAGACCGCCGCTCTTCAATATGACTGCCGCCTCACTGTCCTCGCCCTTAGGTCCTCGCTTAGCGCCCGATTTGCCATCCAACTCCCTACAAGCCGGCGGAAACCGTCTCCTTCCACCATTATCTACACCGTCCAAGTTTATCATGTCTGGTGATACCAACAAATACCCCCGGCCGATACTGCCACCTCTATCCCACATCCAGCGTCGGTCCTCTACAGGAGGTGGCGTCAGCCTTGGCATGTCGTCGTCAAGTTTCGATGCAAGCTCCGACCTTGCACACTTCTCGCCGCATCACCACCAGCCGCACCATCCATCTCCGTCCCAGATACAACACCACCAGTATTCGGGTTTCGATAGTGAAGGACCCGCTACCGTGGGAAACCACGCGCGATCCATATCTGACCCCATGATTCGAGACTACCACTCGAGCCAAGTATACAATGCCTACGTGTCTACTGATTCACAGCACGATCAACAACACCAGCCGCACCTGCAACAGTTTCAGCAGCAACAGTATTCTCATTCGGCCAACCCCAATGTTGTAATAAGGCATCACGATTCATCTGGACTGAATGCTCTCGTGGACGGTGTCACCCAAGCATTGGCACTGAAAAACGCTAACCACAACATCAACGATGACATTAACCTTAATCGACCCGGAATGGATATGTCCTATCTATCTCCCCCCCGCTCACGACAAACATCAATTGTCCAGGATAAAAATACCACCCACTCTAACGGTATAGGCATGGCCCAGAAAACCACTATATCAAACACGACCCTACCGTCCATCTTGCCTATTCCACACGTCAGCCATTCTCGGCGGGACTCTTATCCCACCTCGCCTCAGTCGGTTATACCCCCCAACGGGCATAGCTATGGGCCTTCTCTATTAGCCACTAGACAGCAAGCAACTACCGGATCCGTTACTACCATGCCGCTACGGACTAACCTAAAAGAAATATTGCAAGAACTCAAGCCTCGGTTAGCCGATGCCTCGCAGACCGCCTGTCACTTGTATCATTTCGTGGAGCGATATAACAATCCAGAACCACAACTCGGAGAAAATAAAATTCATGACAGTGATCAATCCCGAGTGTGGGAAAGTGCTATTCCTTCAGTATTGGAAATGGATGCTATGATACAGCGTATGCAGACCAGCCTGGATACATTGTCTCTTTGGCGGTCAGTGGTAGTGAATGAATTACAGTACCGCGAAGCCATTCATCAGCAACAGCAACAGCAGCAACAGCAGCAGCAGCAGCAAATGGAAGAACAGCGGCGGCGCGAAATAGAATACCAGTCACAACAACACCACTTACAATTGCAACAACTAAAACAAGAGCAAGAACACCAACACCAGCTTCAGCTTCAATCACAAGACGCTAGCAAGCTAAAGTATGAGCCCGGAACCATTGGTAATGCCAACAACAATAATGCTGCCTCTACAATCAAAAGTAAAACGCTAAAAGGAAGATCAAAACCCATGCGAGCTACCCTGAGTCATGAATCCCGCCGTCTTTCCGAGGGTAATACCGGCGGCGGTACTCACAGCCAGGGATTATTTACAGAGCTTCAAATGATGCCGGCATCATCATCGAGCTTTACTACACAAGACAAAATCAAAGCACGACAGGCCAGTATCACGCTTGCCAATCTCAGTCTGGGTCCCAGTAGCAGCAGCAGCAGTAGTAGTGCAAACACTAGCACCACTGGCGCTACTAGTGGAAGTGTAGTCAAGAGTAAACGTACTCGGAAAAAATCTCGCGATGATAATAATTTAATGATTAATTCAACTACTGCTAGTGGTGGAGTAGGTGGTACAAAAGGCCCATCAACAGCTATCAGTAAGGCCAAGTCAAGTATGGCAACTGCTGGTGGGGCAGCGAGCGCCTCAAATATAAATAATAACACAGCTGGCACGAGCGCAATTACTACAACGGCGCCGACCACTCGATGTCATCAGTGTGCCATTGTAGAAACTCCTGAATGGCGGCGTGGACCAGATGGATCCCGTACCTTGTGTAACGCTTGCGGATTATATTATGCTAAACTGGCGAAAAAGCGTGGCCCCGAGGAAGCAGCCCGAATCATGAAGGAAATGTTTGAGGATAAGATGCTAAGACAACATGATTTAGAGGCGCTGTATCATGCTAAACAAGCCAAAACAAGGGACGGGCGTCATGATAATGAAAAGAACCAATCAAAAAATCTTGGTAATAATGAAGATGATACTGATACTACTACCAAAGATCTGAGCAGTACAGGAGAAAATGATGGGGTCGAGGCTAGTCAAAGTGCGAGCGATCAAAGAAACACAAAAGTGGACCCCGAAAAGGATGATGGTTATAGTTCTGATATGGATATTGATGATAACGATGAGATAGCGAAAACTCATTAAAGTAAAACCTCTTTGGTTAACTTAAGCTATATAGTACCCCTTATTGTTCTGTAGAAGACGATAATTATGGTTAGGCTTTTTTTGTTTCCTTTCATAACTCTGCTTTAATGTTGTGAATAATACATATTGATGATTTACTCCATCACCCTTGTTTTTTCATAGAAGTATCTGTACTTTATATTTGTCATGGCGCTCCTCTCCCGACTTTGATGTCTGGGACGATATATCTGACCCACAATACTGGCTGGCATCTTATTAATAAGCACTAAGAATATCTTATTAATTAAGTGGTTATTGATATTGTGCTCTTCGAAGAATATACAATGTAGAATTGTGTATTAAAAGTATTCTAGTATTTATGGCGGCGGTTTTCCCAATTGCTTTGCGTATTCTGTTGTATCGGGGCGCTAGCCATATCGGGCCGATATCACACCGGTAATAACAGGGTTCTCCAATGTAGTATACAGCAAAAGTACAGTAAAATAATAATTTAGCATGCGTTAAGACTTTTTTATTTCACTGTTTGCTATATTTATCGAGTATTAACCGATCAAGGTAGTGTGTATGTGTTACAAAATTACAGTTAAAAAAGAGACGGGGGGTCGTATTATCGTATTTTTGGCTTTAATATATAATTATACGGCTTAATCGGATAATTCGTAGGCCCTGAGTGGCTAGACAAGAATTTTGTAAAAGCTGTTGAGACAAAATAATTAAATGGTCTTATGAAAGCTATGCACAAATGAATATTGGGCCACTATTTTTGGGGATTATTGTATATTTGCGGGTTTCTGTACACTAGGCGGGACAACGCAAGTCGATGGAAAGTCCAAAGCCAAGACCAAAAATACAAAAAAGACAGATTAGCATATATATCACGTTGCGGGGAGAACAGAGTTTATCCGAAACAGGATAAATGCCAGAGTTAAAAGGAAGGAAAAGGTATGACAAATCAAGTTAAGCTCCTTGGGATATTTTATTTTAGGACGATGACAAGGTCTAAAATGCAGTTTGTTCATTTGCCTTGTGCGTTTCTGCTCATAAGAGGCGTTTTTCTCCAAATACAAGACCAAAATATATAGAGTACCATCACCCCACAGTCAAAAGTCTTGTATGGTGTTAGAGGCTAAAAGGGTGATTTCTAATGAAAAGAGCAACCTCTGGTATATACGTATATTTTTTTTTGCCACCAAACATCCATAATATAAAATAAAAACACACAAAAAAGGGGTGAAAACGCGACTAGTGTCCGGAATTCCCGTAGCATTAGAAAAGTGGCAATCTCTGGAATGGTAATTGTCGTACCGTTTCAGTCATTGTGGACGATAAAAATAAAATTTTCTTTTTCGGCTCTTTTTCGGTCGGTTTTTCTTTCATCTTTTTTCTTTTTAGCGCCGGCCAAACTCTAAAGCCGGACTGACCTCTAAACTCGTTTTAAGCCTTGAAACAAAGACTTCCCCTCATGACGTCGACCTAACCCGCACTCGGGTCGACAAGATAATAAGTCGGGTACGCTCTCGGAATGCCACGGGATCTCAGTCCCCACACTTTTCGTGTATAATCCGGGGTGATTAGCGTTTTGCACCCTAACCCCGTGCAGCACGGAGCTAGGGGGTGGGTGCAGGATGTAGCGGCATGGCTGTCTGATGATGTGCAATTCCGGGGAGAATTTGGGGGTTCCCCACAGAGCTTGTTCAGCCTATAGCTAAAATGGCGGCGCGGTGGTAACGTCGGCCGGCCTACCCCAGTCTGCATGCATCGATCGCCGCTGCATGGCCACCTTCCGGAGAAAACCATAATAATACAAAGTTTAGAATGCGCTTATTCAGCAGCAGACTTGCCTGGGGTTATTCCTTATGCCCCCGGAAATAACGTATAATTGCTTTTTGCTCAACTCGCCCCGGTCAAAGATTATGCGGTACTTTTTTTCTTTCTTTTTTTCCTTCTCCTTTAGTTTTTCTTTTTTTATCAAAGTGTAAATGATGGCCGCGTTGCCCTATGGTAATTATAAGCATTTTTGTTTACCTAGAGTTCCCTCCGGACTCTCCTATCTTCTGCGCTCTAAAGTGGATTTTCATTAGGTATAAATACATGGGGTAATCCCATCCCCCATACAGATCTCTCAACTTTTCTAGTCTTTTTTCGTTCTTCAGTGTCTCTAAGAAATATTATCAATAATAGTAATAACAGTATTAGCAAATATAAATACTTATTGTCTGGTTCTTATTTTTATTTCCCACTTTACTCTAGAAATCGCTTTGGTCTCCCAGCCTTTTGTTTCTGCCTTTTGTATCTACTCTCACTTCTCCAATTGGCTTTCACATCATGTTAGTATCCACCATGCTTCAACAGCCACCGTCTCGTCTCAGTACTGACCACAGTGTTCTGCCTCTACCCATCAGTCCGGGCCCGGGCTTGGTGTCCAACTCGCCATTGACAAGGACAAGTGTGAACCCGTTGAATACGCCTAGCCCCTCTCCCATGCCCTCAGGACCCTCCCCCAACTCTCATTGGGGTAGCCTGGCCCTAAACAATACTTTGCCGCATCCCGCCCTGTCGCCATATTTGGCCAACGGTAAAATTGCTTCCGAGCATATTGAGACCGTGGTAAAGCCCGAGCAGAGCCCTCAATTGGCACACCAGCAGCCATCGTTTCATCAAATACCGCTACAGCACCAAGAATTACAACAACAGGTACAGCAACAAAAACAAGCCCTAAATCATCAACATAACATCTTTCAACAGCAGGCCTTACAGCAGCAACATGCTTTACAACAACAGCAACAACAACAGCAGCAACAACAACAACAACAACAACAACAACAACAACAACAACAACAACAACAACAACAACAACAACAAGGTTCATTCTATAATGTTTCGCCCACGCGTGTGTTTAATCCACTCAGACCCAAAGAATTAATTCCCCACCAAATGGCCGTTCCTTTATCTTCAGTACTACCAAACTCTTTCAGTGACATGTACACTGCAGATATAATGAATGATAAGCATCTACTATTGCCTAATGGCCGCCCTCAATTCACTAGCCGTGAGTTAATTGACTGGCAGCTCAACGACCTTCGTTCCTTACTTATTATACCCTCGATGAAACCCGAATGGAATGGGGTTATTCCTGTGATAGTCGACGATCTGGCGCCCAAAGGAAGTACCAACCTCAAGCTATTTAGAATACTTGTCTTACCTTTAGATGCTTCGGATCAACTTATTACCCAGACATTAGTTTCCAGTGATATTTATCTTGAGCATGGTTTTGATGCAGAGTTTCTATTACAAACGGCGCAATACACATTAGAAGCCGCTCGCCAGCGGCAATACAGCGCTAGAGGAATGAAACCACTGTCTTCCGGTTTCTTACAATCCGAGAAAGTCACCAAAATAATACTCACCAAACCCGAATGGCGCAATATCATTGAAAACTACATGTTAAATCTCGGCTGCGAAGCGCAATGCCGAATGGATTTCAGACTGGCCTGTACTGAGCTCAGAAACCGTCCAGTCGCTAAACCAATTGAGGACAATAACTCTCACAATACCAAGTCGAATTCCAATTCCTTACTTAAACGCGCCTTGTTAACCTCATCATCGACCTCACCCGATGCTCCCTCGTATTTAAACTCTCAGTATTCAGCACCTGCTAATGGAAATATCACACCGTATGGGCAAAAAAGTGCTAACAAAAGCTCGCTCACTAAAGAGGAGAAACAAAGAATCTGGACTTTGGTGCAGCATCATCTTTATAAGAGAATTGGCCTTAATTGGGAACCTGATTCTTTTGATTCTTAGGGTCATTCAATAAAAAATGGGGTTTACTGACAAGTTGGCTCAAATCGTTTTTTTTCGCATTCCCACTTATTTACAATTATTTATTCTAATCCCACAATGTATTTATATTTAAAAACAAACTATTAACCGCTTTATCTATTTAACCCTTTTCCCCTCGTTATTCCTCTCGCTTTGGAACTTTTCAAAATACGCTGGACGTTTCTTTATTTCCTCTGTTATTCGGTGGAATTTAAAATTCTTCGAAGAATAAAACCCAACTTGGCTGAATGATGTTTAGCACTTCCAACGCCCACGGCCCTAACCGGGAAATATGATGCTCACTGCAAAGACTATGGTAATTGGCGCAATTGAAGAGGACACATTTCCATTCTAAATTACTCAGTTAGAGTAGACGAAAGTCCATCTGAATGTTGCATAACGCAAAAAAAAGTCATTGCTAATCTTTCTCGTATTTGCGGTAAATTATTTGCTATTCAAGCACGGTAACATTACTTATTTTAAATTCTCTTTTGGCTCTTGGCACCGTATTCACTACACTGACATATACGCCATATCCCGAGCATTCTACTAGGTCTGTTTTTTGAGTAATCAAGTCTCTGCTTTTATTTATATCGTTATATATATAATCGACAGCTGATCTGTCTAAAAAACGAGATAGTCCTTCTTTTACATAGCATAATGATGCATCTACATGCATGTATTTTACCCGCATACCTTGCCCCATAGTTCCGAAGTCAGGGACTTTCAATGCAAAATGTCGCATATTTTGTATTCAGTAAAGTCAAAAGTGTGGAGAAGCTGCGTTTTCAAGATGCTGGTATCAGACAAAAAGGAAGGTTAAGCCAAAAAGCCAACTGGACGGCCATGCATACAGCGCTATCTATTCCTGGAGGCATTAGATTCGGAGAAAAAATAAAAACAGGAAACGCGCAAGAAGAGTGTAAAGTGGAGCATTTAACGCAAAACCAAACTAGGAAATTCAAGGTAACTTGGCTGTTTTTAGGGTGTCGCCATAAGTAAACTGAAGTACGAGTATCTCTTAAACAAACTACGTTTGACTCAAAAACATAAACCAAATTCTTATTGGCTGCGAACAGAATCCCCATAATAATCAATGTACATCGGAAAATAAAAATTGTTGCGGAATAATTGCTCGAATGGGGAAATGATTTTCGGTCAAACACGACTCTTTCTGGAGAAACAGCTAGCGAGCCTTGCAGAGAATTTTTGTTGCCGCGCTTTCGGGAGAATATCAGAGGCTTGTTTTGGGTTGGTAGCCAATAATAAATGGTGGGATCCCAGAATAATTTTTCCGAAAAATCTATCGTAAACGAAAAGCGCAAAACACGGGAAATGAGGCAAGACAGTGACGCCTCTCCTTGCTTTATTCTTATCACAGAAAAAAGAGATTCCTGCTGCAGATTTCCCCGCCAACCTTCCATTGTCTAGTCACTTTATAAGCTTTTCGGCTAAAATTACTATTTCTCCCTCAAATAATCCGTATCATGTAAGACTGTGCAGACTTATGTGTCATATATGACTAAGTCACACAAAACAAAATGCCGGCTTTCTCAGTTTCCAAAGCCGGGTAAATGGTCACATCCGCTAGGTTTTCAGGTTTAGAGGACCTATTACTAACTGGTGGTGCAGTGAGCCAGTATACTTGAAATTGCAGACCTAATCTCACCTCCCGATAGTAGTGCCCACCCTGTACGAAAAGACATCAGAAGTTTTAAACTGCATCAATCCAGCATATACCTTATTTTTTAGTACAATATATATATATTTTTTTCCTTTGTCATTTCTTTTACAATATGTACCAGTCATGGGGCACTCAATACAATTTCAACGACGGTAACTACAGCAGCCATACCAACCCATCGACGTTTAATGTGAGCAGTATGAGAGACTCCATAATTTCCATCACGGCCGATGCACCCTTATCAGACGTTAGCATGAGTGAGGACCTCGACCAATATTGCAATAATATTCAAAGCCAAGCTCATCATAACCATCACCGGTATACTTCCTCTTTCAGCGGCGACGCTGATATGGATGTAGTCATGGAAGTGGATTTGGATGAAGATCCAGTGTTGGAAAACACTATAGATCCTCCCCTCTCTAACGCCAATAATGGTAATTATAATAATGTGTTTGACGACCTTCTGGCTGGTTTAGCACTAGATAATGATAAAGAGATAAATCATGACACCAAACCACCGATACTACCTGTACAAGCACCCCAGCCATTGTCTTGGTCGACAAAAGAGCTATTATTTAACCCTACCAAGCTAGGTGCTAAGTTGGCGTTATCTAATGAGTCCCCCAACAATGAACTACCTCTTATAGATCTGTATACGGTGCTGAGCGAAAAAGAATCTACTAAAGAAGAACAAGTTAAACAAAACGATTCTGAAAACTCTAGCAAAATACCCGTTGATAATCTTACAGATATGATTGATAGCTGTTCATCAGATACTGGTCATTCGTCTCAGCTTTTACCGAATTCTTCAGATGAAGATAATACTGAAGCAACTACCCTGCTCAACCCACCCATAAAACAGGCATTGACCCTACCATACCCCACATTAGAATGGTTTCATAGTAACCACGATATCAATCTTCCCTATATTTTGAGCTCTTATCTCCATGTGCTATACCATTTTTTTTTAATTGGATTACTGGTTTATATCATGCTAATGGCTACATATACATTTTCGCTTGATATCAAAACTAATCTTGCACGCGCTCGTTTGGATAAACTCAATCTAAACTCACAATGCATAAAAAATTACGTGAGAAATGAATGTGGATCCGGCACACGGGGGGACCTTTTAGAGAAAAAATGTACTGAATGGGAAAGCTGTATATCGCAAGACCCAGATGGTATTAGTAGACTTGGGGTTACCGCTAAAACCATTACAGAAATTCTTAATACTTTTTTTGATTCTATGAGCTTTAAAACTTTTCTTGTTCTTTTGCTAATCGGTGGGTTCATTGCCATGGTTGGGCTTAATTTTGGATTTGGATATCTGCGCGCCAAAACGTTTCTACATGGTAATAATCACGGTAATGATCCAAAAAGATTAACAACAAACCCTACTGAGCGTGATATATCTTAAAGTATTTTATATTAAACTAAGCCATACTAGAATTAACCTTTGTAATATTTGTATCTATATGGCGATAGTTTGAAACCTCGTTGAAGTAACATCCGAAAAGTCTATACTGAGTCAGTTCTTTTCCACTATTTTTCATGAGCATTAAATGCATAAATTTTTTCATATTAATTGATGTTAGTAATGCTATTAGTTTCTATGCCTTGTCATTAATTTTTATGGTGGTCTCTTTGCAATCGAATTCCAATTTATACGTATCTGGCTATCAGCTGGTAAGTCTTTGAAGGAAGCTAGCATACGCCGCACATTAGTTGATGAACTGCCTATTCTTTACCATCACTATTTATCACATATTACTTTCCATTTTATGAGGACATCAATATATACAAATAATTTACATATCGTCTTCTAATTCAGCAATTAATTCATCAAAGCGACCAACTCCAGCTCTTTCAGCCTTATGAAGTCTAGCAATTGCTTCACTGTATAAAGCCTTTTGGTCTTCACTATCACTATCGTGTAAGTTACCCAAAGAAATTTGAGCTTCAGCAATAACAACGTAAAAGTCAGGATCTGCTTCACTTTCAGCCTTAAGAAGATATTCCACAGATTTTTCCATCAGAGCCTTAGCTTGGGTAGTTTGTTCAGCAGTATCTTCTTCTTCCCCTTCTTCATCGTCATCATCTCCCTCAATGGCAGCTAAGAAAGGATAGGCCTTAGCAAGATAGAATTCACCCAAGCCACGGTTCGCCATACGGACAATGGCTTGACTCTCTTCGTTGTTATTATCAGATTGGTAAGAATCTAAGGCTTTCTCCCATCTTCCCTTGGACCATTCCATAAAATTGTCATGGACCTCTCTCATATCACCATCTTTGATATCTTCTCCATCATCATCACCTTCTTCTTCTTCTTCTTCTTCTTCTTCTAAAGCCCCCAAAGCTTCACTTATTTCTAAAATATTCTTAACAGTATCCAATTGCTTTTCATCAATCAGATCTCTGAATTGACTGTCAGAAGAGGCTTCAATTGTTTTCTCGGCAGTTTCATAGTCCTTAACAGCATCGCTAAGAATTGACACCGCAGCCTTAGCGGTTTGATAACGAGCATCACTAGCGCAGAATTTCATCATATCATCCACTAAGGCAACCTTAGCTTTTGCTTTTGTCAGCAAAAGAACAGGGGAATTTTTGTGCTTTTCTAAACCTAGGGTGACACGTTCGATTGCGGCCTTGATAAAGGCATCACTCGTGTCTTCCTTGGGCTTGCTCACATCTTGATCCTTATCCTGCTTCTTTTTGTTTTTCTTGGATACTTTTTCAGCTGACTTTTCAGCAAATTCTGCCATGTCTAGAAGAGATAGTGCATATATATTGTGAAAACCAACAGGCAAAGGGGACTTAGCATCTTCGTTTCTCAATAAACGATCACACTCGTGAATCACACCAAAAAGTAGAGGCTTTGGGGATTCTTGGGGCGATTTCTTCCAGGTATCATAGAGAGCCACCAGCTGAGAAATCTCATCTTCAGCATCTATATCTTCACCGAGCTCAATTGTAATTTGGTCCTGTTGTTCTTCTGATGCTAAACCCTCAGGAGTGACAGTATTTACTGGTTTACTGGTGGCATCATCTGCCGATGTCTTTTGCTTTTTAGCTTTAGTAGCCTTCTTAAGGCCTAGTTGTCTTTTGAGAGCCATTTTTATTTTCCCTGATAAGTTAAGCTTTCTTCAAAAATATACAAGAAAGAGGCATAAAAAGTTTATATATATATTGTTCAAAATTCAAAAAATTAACCGTACGATTATGTGCGGTTTGTTCGTTGGGACATCATGATTCAAGATCATCTCACTATATTTTTCGTTGTTATGCCAACTAGAAATAAAAGCTCATTACTAAGTTTTCTTATATTATTATATAATATATATATCGAAATTTTGGATTCGATTTCTGTTCAAATATTTGGCACAAATCACGTGCAAAATCGTCAATCAGAGCAGAAATTAGATGGCGCATATGAGATAACAGGAACTGCCCACTTATACTGGAATGATATAGCCTTTATTAATCAGTCATGTCAATTTTATCATCTAAAATGAGTTAATATATATAAGCTTCGATTCCGCTACTCTTGGAGTCTTTGAAGTAAAGAAAACTCATAATTGTTCGGAACTTTTCTTTTGTTAAGTCTAATTGTTGGAAACACAATACATTCCCTATTGGTAATAAAGATACACACATAGCTCGTGTTTCGCTATATTCTGCACAAATTGCATTTTCTTATAAAACAGGTACGATCTCAACGCAAACACTAAATGCCCGGCTTACTCACATCACAAAACATCACTAATAAAGTGAGCTTAATCATTGGAACTAGCCCATTGACCAGAATACGTGCCCTCAAGCTTTTAGATTTGGGCGCCAAGCCTATTATTATTGGATCAACGAGTATCGACAAGGCTGAATTATCTAGAAGAAATATATTTGAATACGATGATCTCAAAGGCCATATCGCTAGTGGAAAGATTCAACATATAGACAGGCCTTTTGAATTGGAGGATTTGACACAGTTGGGCCGATCTGAAGTCAATAAAGTAGTAGACAATGTGTTTGTAACTCTATCAGTATCGTATATTAATGTGATAGAAACAATTAGTCACGAATGCGAAAGACTCAGGATCCCAATTAACGTTGCCGACAATCCTCAATTATGTACTTTTACGCTTTTGTCTACTCATACAGATGGCGACTTCCAGTTTGGTGTTTCTACTTCTGGTAAGGGGTGTAGACTAGCCAACAGACTAAGAAGAGAAATGGCAAATGTTCTACCTGTTAATATTGGTGAAATTTGTAACAAGGTCGGTGATCTTAGAGAAAGACTATATGAAGAGGACATAAAAGATTTAAAGAAGGAAGTTGATGCGCAAGATGGTCTTCAACATCATGATGAAATTGGCCAGGAGGATGATGATGCTATACAGTCTTCCACGTTAAATACATTAATTATCGAAAACAACGAAACATTCCAACAAAAGAAGCGCCAAAGAATTAGATGGCTGAGTCAGGTTGTTGAATACTATCCCCTCAGTAAACTTTCTAGTATTTCAATCAATGATTTAACTAAGGAATACAAGAAAAGCGATCTTCAAGATAAAAATCAAAAAGAGCCCGCTTCTGATAATACAGTTATTAAAAAAGGTAAAATTTCTCTTATTGGCTCCGGACCCGGTAGCGAAGAGTTCTTGACTACAGCTGCTTTGACTGCTATTTTGACTGCTGATTTAATTTTGGCTGATAAACTGGTTCCCTCAGCTGTTCTCAATTTAGTACCCCGTGGTACGGAAGTATTCATTGCCAAAAAGTTTCCCGGTAATGCTGAACGTGCTCAAGAGGAACTACTTGAGCGAGGCTTGGAAGGTTGTAAACGAGGACTTTATGTAGTTAGATTAAAGCAAGGTGATCCATATATCTTTGGCCGTGGCGCTGAAGAGTACTTGTTTTTCCAAAAACACGGATTCACACCTGATGTGGCTCCTGGCATTACATCAGCTTTATGCGCTCCCTTGGCGGCCAGAATTCCAGCTACACATAGAGATGTTGCTGATCAGGTTCTTATCTGCACTGGTACAGGTAGAAAGGGTGTTTTGCCTAATATTCCTGAGTGGGTCGAAACCCGGACCACTGTTTTCCTGATGGCTCTGCATCGTATTGGAGATCTTGTTGCCGCTTTGGAAACTAAGGGCTGGAATTTAGATGTTCCTTGTGCAGTGATTGAAAGAGCCAGTTGTCCGGATCAGAGAATCATTAGAACCACTCTCAAAGATCTTGTGGCGGCTTTTGAAAGCGCCGGAAGCAGACCACCTGGCCTGTTAGTTACTGGCTATGCCTGTAATGTAATTGAAAAATTAAGTGATGGAGAAAAATGGAGGATCGAAGAAGGGTATACCAAACCTGGGTCGGTCAACCCACATGAACTCTTGTCTTTATTAACCGAGGCAGGAACTCAATAAAAGTTTTAATTTAGAATTATTTACATACAACACATTACCTATTATTTATTACTTCTTTTTATCATGTATAATATACATATTTTTTTAATAATTCTATTTCATATATACTAAATTTTATGACATTAATGATGTTTCAGTTAAAAGTACTGTATTGAACTTTTTGTTTTGTTTTGAAATTTCATAAAAGTTACGATGTAAGAAAATAGCGCCAGTGGTTTAGTGGTAAAATTCACCGTTGCCATCGGTGAGCCCCCGGTTCGATTCCGGGCTGGCGCAATCTTCATTCCGAAATAGTTTAGTGGCTAGAATTTGCGCCTGTCAGAATTGTGGAATTCAGCACGCGTGGGACCGGGGTTTAATTCCCCGTTTCGGAGTAACTTTTGAAAACCTAATTTTCCAGAATATCAGTGCCTTTTTTTTTAGATATCAATTAACTGAAAGTGCGCAAAATAGACAAACACGGGTAAGACATTTATTAATTAGATTTAAACCCAGGTTTATGAAGAATATATATCGATATTGATTTTAACTCGATTATTGGGTTTGTACGGCCGACTCCTGATTTCACGATTCCTCTGTAAATATACACGAATTAAGATCTCTAGCGCATTGTATAACAGTCCACAAATTAATAAATATGAAGTTTTGATTCAAGTTCCGTATTATCTAAGAATTCATCAAAGTATTAAATCAAAAATTAAATGTGGTAAATACTCAGATCCTCGGCTGTCCCCCATGTCTGATAGTTGGGAAGGAGGGTCAAAGCAGAGCTGGCATCGCAAGAATATCAAAGACATTCAAAGAGCTACTAATTTTAATTAAATTTAAATACAAGAGAAGAGATATCTATTACTTGAGACCATTTCACTTATTGTTTCATAAAAACGAGAATATTGTAAATTATAGCTACTCTGTGACATTGTGCTTAATAAATACGGTTCCAATCCGCTGAAAGATCCCTCCCCACACATGACTACTTACCGAGGCTCCAGTCTTTATCATAAAACCATGCATATTCAAAACGGCCTCCGCCGTTGACTAGATTTATCGTATTAAAATCAGCCGAAATCGTTCCAGGATAAAATCCAGAAAATATCCCGATTATTTGTATTATTTGAATCGCATTTTATTTTAAGTTCTTTAGAGCGGTTAATTGATTCTATCTTGTACTAGGTTATAGACACCTCGCTTGCTACTTATCTTTTAAACCCCAAAAATGGCTATGAATATCAACGCCTTACCAAGTACTCCACTAGAGCGTGCTAATATTTTTCTCGAAATTTTAAATGCCAATAAAACCACTGGCCAGGAGCCTGCAGTTACTACAGGCTGGGATCATTCCATTAATGAAGGCTTATCGGTGGTGTCAGGTTCAGAGCCTGCTCTCAAAGAAGGACAAAGTGTTCGTGATATTCTTCCTACGATCACGTTCAAACTGGAAATTACCAGCGAAATGGTGAACGGATTTGGTACGTGTCATGGCGGTTGCGTTGCGACTATCATTGACGATTGCACTTCTTGGGCTCCGTTTGCCATGAAGTCTATTTGGGAGGTTCCTGCTGAAATGGCTGGAAAGCACTTTTCACTAGTTGGCTTTCAAAAGGTTCTTAAACAACGAATGCACTTAAACCAAAGTGTCACTCGTACTTTGAATATCAGTTATATTCGCCCTTTACTGGTGGGCAGTATCTACTTGATAGAATGTGAGGTAATTAGTAACACAGCTCGTTTTGTTCATATTAGATGTACTGTCAAAGGTGAAGATGGCAAGATCTGTAACTTGGCTATTCATGATAAAGCCAAGACTAATATAGCCAAAATTTAATTTTTAGACTTCTATGTTAATAGCTACTTTTAGTTTTTGAACCTATATTATCAATAACTCTTCCACAATATCTCATTTAGTTATCTAGTTTGAAAGTAGTTCACGGCTTAGCAGAAGGGCATTGTATAGATGGATGACTCAGTCCAATATCCACAAGTCTATGATTGTTCTTTGCGAGAGTTGTCTTAAGCTGGAATACAAGATAATTTATTCAACCCATTAGAGTATTAGTAATTTATATTTCTATAGCTGCCATTTGCTTTTAACGACTCCCGATTGGCGAACGGGGTCCTGTTAAATATGTTAATATATTTCAACCTTCCTAGTACTTTATCAATAATTAATTTTCAATTCAACACTTTGCGTTGTTCGCTTCTCAAGATTTTTTGTATTAACTAGGATAGAGAATAATTATCTTGAGTACCCTTGGTGGTAGGTAGAGTATTATCATTGCCTATGACCTATCAAACACCAATAACTGAATAGATCCAAAAGGTAACGGTAGTATACATTTGTCGAATTAACAAAGACTAAAGCTTTCTCAATGTAACTTTGAAAGAAAAAAAACCTCCGAAACGGGGAATTGAACCCCGGTCCCACGCGTGCTGAATTCCACAATTCTGACAGGCGCAAATTCTAGCCACTAAACTATTTCGGAATGAAGATTGCGCCAGCCCGGAATCGAACCGGGGGCTCACCGATGGCAACGGTGAATTTTACCACTAAACCACTGGCGC
>KV454415.1:483504-528527 GCA_001661315.1 Nadsonia fulvescens var. elongata DSM 6958 | reverse complement strand
TGGACGACACCGGAATCGAACCGGGGACCTCGCGCATGCTAAGCGCATGTGATAACCAACTACACCAGACGCCCATTTTCTTATTTGGTCTTTTGTAAGTATATTAGATTTTCGCAAACACTAGATGTGACAGCACTATTAGAAGGGATATTTTAAAATATTTTACCATTAAACCCAAAAAATAGGATACCCGAATTTTATTAGAAAAAAAAAGGGAAAAAAACTTCAACCTTCCCTATGTATATAGAATTTTTATCACATTCCAATTGACATCCAAATAATTATAAAATATTTTCTGCTTGATACAAGTGGTTGATACACAGACATTAAGCTAGCCTAATTTAATAAACTAGGTATTAAAAATGCGGAGGTATACTTTAATTTTTTCAATTTGTAACATGATAAACTAAAAGTAATGGCCATCTAAAACTAAGCTAGTGCAGGAAGAAAAGAAAACGTAGTTTCAGTAACCTAAACTACTTCTAATTTAAAACGGAAATGATTGAGAAAAAAAAAAAAAAAAAAAAAAAAAATTACCATAAAACTCAAGTTTGAGTCTGAATAGGCCGGAACGTTTCTTACCCAAAGGGTAAACGGCCAGGGTAGCGGCAAAAAGCCCCACAGTAATTCCAATGCTTACCTTCATCATACCTACACCCAAACTAAGTACATCACCACCAGAACTGCTGTCGCTATTACTAGTGGTCACGGTCGTAGTACCATTGACTATCGTCGCATTGTGTTGAACGATGATATTGGCATTTTGAATCCCGGCAATAATACTGTTTTGCGAAGCGATACCAGAGGGAACTTGAACGAAAATAGCTGGTAACATAGCCGCAAAAGCTAGCCCATGTCCAATTCGGGAGTAAAGGTTTCCTAGGATACCAATAACAAAAGCTCCCACAGCTGAAGTCAGTTCGGCTGAATGGGATGTGTGCTGACCAACAAAGTAAGTGGCGGAGTACCCGGCCGAAGAAATGAAAACCATAGCTGGTAGCTGAACTATTCGAGCTTGATTAACGAGCGCCAGCCCTACAGAAAACGCTGGTACAAAAATAAATCTGTACCAGGGACTCAGTGATTTTTCACACACGGTGACAGAGGTGGCATTAACATCGATCCATCCATAGATAGCAGCACCCAACGTGATACCAAACCCAAGAAACAATGAATAAACAATAGCATAAAACATTCGAACGGATCCACCTACGATATTTTTTGATTGCAACTCGAGAGCCCCACATAGAATGATATAACCAGGCAAAATTAACGCCAGAGAACCCTGAGCCATTGCAGCGTAACAAAATAGCTTACCATTTTGAATTGACCCAAAGGCTCGACTTAGAAAGCTGACCACGATCGATGCCGTTACTTCAAATACATTACTGTATAAATCAGATTTTGGCGCTACAAAAATTTGTAGAAAGCCCACAATTGAACCAAGAATGAAAGCCATGGGCATATCCAGCCATACGCCTCCAAAACCGAAGGGGGCTACCATTGCCGAGGAAAACCCAAAAATAAGCACACACAACCACGGGGGATAAAGATTAGGCGCCGAAAGTAATTTATCGATACGACTTGAAGCCTCGGCAACACCAATCATGTCATGAATAACCTCCTTATAAATCGTATGTGTATCATTCAATTTACTAAGGTTGAGCCCTTGTTGACACCGTACTAGTTGCATTTCCGAGGTGTGCGTTGTGGTATCGCCGAAGGACGCAATCATACAACCCGGAATGTAAATGTATTGACCATCAATTTCCAAGACCCGAGAGGTCATAACCATATACTCCTCTAAACGATGCGTGGGAGCTCCGTAAATCATAAGTGATTTACACAATTTAAGAATAAATCGCTGGCGTTGTAATAAATCGGCAATATGAATAGTGATTCGTTTAGCCTCTTCTAATTTATGCTTGTGTTTGTTCTTAAGAATATTTTTTCCTGGAAGCTTTTTAGGCAATTTAGGTTTTTTAGACTTCGAAGGCACTGGACCTAGCTCGAAGTTTGCATTTAGATTACCAATCTGAGGTACCAGAGTACTGGCTGATGTGAAAACTAAATTAGCTAGCGTGTTATTTGAAGCAGTTCGTTTGTGACTAGCATGTTCATACCATTTCGTACGATTTCGACCTGAAATAGCTTGGTCAGTATCGTCACATTTGTAATCTTGTGATAAAATAGTATTGAATGAATTACTCTTGCCAAACTTAGGTCTTTTTTGAGGAGCAGGAAGAAGGGAGGTTTCGGGGCCCGGTGTTGATGGCTCACTATTTATCGTACTATTGGCATCTGAGTTAGGATGAGTATCTGTATGATCATCGCCATAAAGTTTAAGTAAACTACCCAATACACCCTGTTTAACGTGTTTAGGCGGTGGAATATAATCCTCATGCATTGGAGTACGCATACCATCATTATAAATTTCACTTGACAAAGATGCAGAGCTGTTAGCCAGCGTTACAGAGCTGTCAGAAGTCTCAGTAGGAACGTTCGGATCAGACTGTGCTAAATAGCTCTGATGTGGGGTAGAGTGATGTGGACGACTAAAGTAATCCACATTAGGCACAGAAAACGGATCAGCTTGCTGCCCATCATCAACAACAATCTCAAATTTTTTGGTATGAGTGTCAACAAGATGTTGGGCTAAATCCTGAAACCCAGCAGGATCGTCAACGGAGATCTCAATTTTAGTTCTAGTGTGGGGGTCAGCTGACCCTTCTAGTGGGTTATTAACCATAGCCTTTGGTAATTCATTATTGGAGACGACTTTGCTCAACCGTTCGGTTAAATCATTCATGGGTATATCATTATTCGAATGACCTCTATCATAAGGGCCTCTTAAAGGAAGGTCTGTAGGGGTATCTACGAGGCTGTCCACAGGTTCGACTTTCCCGTTATTATTGGCGTCCGTGGGTACGGCACGATCCCCTGATTTCAAAATATTTACCACGGATTCACTTCCACTACCATTATTTGGGCTAAATCCAAAATGGCCTTCATCAATATTACCCGATTCTTTAGTGATTTTCACTGTGCCAATAACTGGGTTCAGCTCATGAAGATATTTATTTGGAGGATCTGCAAACGGATTCCCATCATCATTGTCTTGAACTCGGTTACTCAGGTTCCCCGTTGATGGAGAGTCTGATAAAGTTTCTGGCTTTGTCTGTTGAGAGTGGTCAAAATACGAGTCACTATAGCGACCGGGGACTAATGCGGATAATGATGTAGATGACGATATACCAGAGGCACTCGTGTCGTTTGTAGGACTAGCTTTTTTATTTGGAGATGCTGGACTCATATTTCCCAAAATTAACAGCGTATGTTTTTAAAAATTTAAAAACCTTCTGAAACACTTTATGAACGGTATCAGTTGGTGGCTTATCTCGTTATTCTAGCTGTCGTGGGATGATTGTAAAGCCAACGCAATGAGCAGATCAGATCGGAGCACAAGAGTTGCAAGAGTGACAAGTGGCGTTATTTGACGATCTTGGAGACACTAAGAAAATATATAATCAACAAAGTTAGCTATTCTCAGTTTTCAAAATATGATACAGTATATAAGTGTCAATAAGATAAAACAAGCAGAAAAAGTATTTAAACAAAAACCCCTTGATGATATCTCGCATACACCAGCAACATAATAAGCTCTGGGCATTGCAGTAAATGCGCAAGCACTGGTCATATGATGTCATAGTAAGTAATTATTGTTTTTATTCTCATCATTAACTGCAAAATTTTTAAATCAAAAGGATTAAAATTTTATAATTAAATCAAGTACTAAAGTGGGGAAGAGGAGTTTGGAAAAGTTGAAATAACGGAAAAAATACTTTGAAGTCTAATTTGAAACCTGTAGCAGGTGCTTAAGAGGTTCAAAGTTAACCCGCCGGTTCTACGTTTCATTTGTTGTCCATATGAGACGAAATCAATATATGAATGGTTTCTTAAATATTATTAAAATTATACATTTATTATCGGCTAGATATGCTTAAATATCACTTTTACAGAGATTTAATATTTATTATGATCAGGTTATGGTCCGATATTACGATTGTTACCGCATATTTTGAATTTGTTTAGCACGCTCTTCCAACGCCTTGGTCATGACTTTCACAAAGGGCCAAACGTAAGCACTCGATAATATTTGACCAACAACAACCAAAGCTAGAATACTCATTTTCGCACCCTTAGATGTCAGAAGATCACCACCTCCATCAGTCGATCCCGTAGAACCCATTTTAGGAGTGTCAGCGGTACGTGTTTGGGGATTCATGCTATCATTAGGCTCGTTTGGGCGACAGGTGACACCTTCGGAGGCTCCGGGGGAAGCCGACTCATGACTTTCAATAGATCTAAGATGGTCATCAAAGGGTGTAGGGTAGAGTAAGCTAGTGTAAACTGGGTCATTTAAAATGATTCGGCTGAAATTCAAGTTCAAAGAGTTATCATCAGAGTTTTTGTTGAGAGTCCCCACATTACTATCGCGGCCTTGATGGTTGCTACTCGTCTGAACATTAATACCATTTTCCATTTGAGCTAAATCAAGTGAAGAGGTAAAGCCATAGTTTCCGTTTTGTAGGCCATCATTCATTTTGCGTACACGTTGGTTATGATTGATAATATTCATAACTCTGGATAAGATTTTACGCACACGTAGCCACAAAAGACGTTCATCTTCTTGCCATTGATTTTGAGGCCTGATCTCTAGCCGTCGTAAAAATTCTGAGATGATCAAACCACAGTTGAAGATAGAATTCAACGTGTGAATAAAAGTTTGACACGCTGTAGATTCCAACGTCCATTTAACTGAATGTTTTTCCCAAAGGGAAATTGTGTCGACCGAATAAGATGCTGCATCTAGCAAGCCATTGGAAACATACATGGTTTCACTACTTTTTACGTTTGAGGGCACGACAACAGGTAGGTTCAGACAATTTAATAAGTGGCCCATAAGGGTAAAATCGCGCTTCCAAAGAGCTTGCTTCACCCGTCTCAAATCAACATGAATACGAACGTGAGCCAACGAAGCCAGGGGAATGGCATCAGCCATTAAAGGGCCAAATTGAGAATTAGGATTTAGCGATGCTAGCGGCGATAATGACCAGGTTGTTTCCCAGGCTCTTAATGCAGCCTCCAATGGTCCCTTTTCTTGTTTAAGCCACAGAAGACGAATATCATCTTTCTCATGGATAGGCACAGACGAATACTGTTTCATACGATTAATAATTTCCAAATGAATCCCGTAAATCAAACTGAGTAGTGCAAACTGCGGAACCTTATCCATAATAGCATGGCCTCGCATCAACTGTTCCAAGCATTTCACATACGACGGTCCCATAACTGCATCTTTCAATGAATTATCAAGTTCTTTTTGTTTCATGATTTGCCACCATTCATTAGCACTTGAGGCATTCCATAAACTTTCGTCACATGGAGAACCACACCTCATCATGTCATTATTAAGCCCAGTATTTGAGCAATAAGTAGTGTTCAATATACATGACACGATATGAACCGCATGAATCGTACGCACCCGTTCCTGCACCGCAATGAAATACTGCCATTTATCGTCCAGCGAGGCAGATTCAGCACTAATAGGCGTGACATGGTTGCAGGCGGCCTCGTTAAGGCCAGAAGACCTACACAAATTTACAACGGCATTCGCTTGAGAAATAGCGATGTCATTAGCGAGAGGATCATTATTGAAAAGACCATATACGACCCCAAGTGCTAGAGCTTGTGTTAACCACAACGGAGTTTCATTGGTCTTTTCCCTTTGTTGATTTTTCTGTCTTTGTTTCTGAGATTCTAAATACACATGGATACAGAGCTTCGAGATCTCGAATAAATTAGCCGCCACGTTGTGTTCAAATAGATACAGCGCACCAATCGAGGCCATGGATAAGGCTAGAGAAAAATTGTCAACACCGAGTTCCAGGGAGTTGTGTAAAAACGGTAGATGACGGCCAAAATATTGCCCAAAAATATTTATGTAACGCTGCAATTCAATAGTTGGTGGTAAACTGATAGATTTGTTTGTAGTGAAAGGTGAGGGCTTAGAAAGCGTATTGAGGATGTATAATCTCAATTGTGGCGTTACGATAGGTGTGCGAACTGAATTATGATAGGCATGACCTGAGAATTCATTGTCAGTTAAAACGGTAGAACCACTACCACTATTATCGCCATTGCTCTTATTCTCGGTATTGTTGTTTTTCAGAGATAAGGTAATAGGGTTTGGACTATAGCTAATGTTATCAGCGTTAATCGGTCTACGATGAGACGCCATACTGAAATTACCTGTTGTGCGACTATGGCAACTACTTCCCATGGTGGTATGACCACTATTAGTAATGGTATTAGTACTTCCATAGATGTGATTCGATACCGCATTATTGGTCAAACTAGGATTGTTACCAATAGAAGCTAATTCTGTATCAAGATCAAAGTCTATTGAATGGGACCGTTGATCATTAAGTGATGAGGGGCTAATGGCATCCACACCGTGACCGCCGTTTAAGTTGAAATCAAAAAGAGGCTGAGAGGCCGAAGAAGTGGGCGTAAGAACAGTGGAGATGGTCGAAGGAGTACTTGCAGACACTGATTTAGGAGAGTCCACACCTTTAATATTGATGGCATCTGAGTGCAAAATCGGTGAGGTGGTGCTGTGTCGTTGAGTATTAAATGACGAAGGAATAAATCCTGTCGCGGAAATAGGAAGTATCATAGGAGCTGGGTCTTTTTCTTCTGATTTAATTGCAAAATGGTCACTCGGATTTTGATTCCTATTGATACCGTTAGCATTATTACAATGCTGACTACTATTATTGGGTCGACTGAAATGATAATGATGGTTGTGATGATGATGATGATGGTCGAAATCATTGAGCCAGGAGAAATCATCATTTGTGACTAGCATGGATGAATTATTACTGAATAAAGGATCATGCGAATGATCAAGCATTTGGGGATTAACAAAATCATGATTAGCCTCGTGATTTAAATCGTAGAGACTGAATTCATTGTGTTTATCGATATGTGACTGAAAATTATCCTCTACAGTAGATTGAGCATAGTATGAAGTATGCATCGTATGAGCATCATCGGAGTAGCCATTATGATTATCTAGACTCATTATCTGGTGATCATCGACTGTATTTAACAAAAACTCATCAAGTGAACCCATATCAAGATCTTGAATATTGAGCAGCATAGGGACCAATTGAGGAGTAGCAAACCCGACCTGTGAAGGCACCTCATCGAACTCATGATGCTGTTCAGGTAAAATATCTTTTGTTCGTTTATAAGTAGCTGTTGATGCTGCTGAAAACGACGCAGGACGAGCTCGTCGACCATTGGAATTGACTTGGTTCTTAAAATCCATCAAGTGATCTAGTGTTTGAGAGTCGTTTATTGTAGCTTCATCATCGTGAATAGCCGACATTGTAAGCTGGGCGGCACGTTGGGCAGCTGCTGAAACACTCAGAACTGGCGAAGTTGTAGAGACAGCCGAAGTGGAATCAAACTTATCAAAATGAGGCGATTCTTTAGTGGTTTCCACACTAATCGATGAGCTAGTCACTGGTAGCCCCTCGTATAAGTCACTATGAAAACCATTATGCGAAAATTCAGCTGGTGTAGAGGAGTTGTGACTCGAAAAGGTTGAAACAGGAGTATTAGCAACATCAGAATGACTGGAGTAAGGCGTAGGTATTACACGAGGTGAGGGAAAAGCAGTAACATCGGAAATGTTAGAGGTTGTAGATTCTAAATTAGGGTTGAATTGAAATACATTGGAATTAACTTTAGAATTTGGGTGGGACTGATCACCAGAACGAACTGGGTTCGAACCGACGAATGCTGTAGAAGGAGAAGCCACAGAACCTACTATAGAACTTACATTATGGTAAGTGGGATATTCGGCCATCTCTTGATGTTTAAACTGGCTGTGGTCAGTAGATTGATTGTGATTTTGATCAATTTGGACATTAGGCGAAATTTGATTAGACGAGGTTTGATTAGAGAAATCGGATGGTGATTGATTGGATGGTGATTGGTTAGATAGATTTTGATTGGTTTGGTTTTGGTTAGACTGGTTTGTCTCGTTAACCAGGTCATTTACATCTTCCCTAGTTCGACGCCGAGCTGTTCTTCGAGGTTGATCATCCGGAAATGAGGCGTGTAATTTTTGTTTGTGTCTCAAAAGTAAATCACGACGAGCAAAGCATCTTTGACAGACAGGGCACTCAAATGGTTTTTCTTTAGTATGTGAACGTTCATGGCGTTTCAAATGCTCCAGGCGAGCAAACGATCGCGTACAGATCAGGCACACATGTGGACGTGGCTTGTCTGTCTTGATTACACTTGATTTAGCTGGGATTGGGATGGTTACACCCGCAGGAATGACCACTGAGGCCCCGGTTGAGGTTTTGACAGTGATTCCTGAATGGTTCGAGTGAGCATTGATGATTCCCGGAGATACAGAGGAGGAAGGGGAATAAGAAGAGGAAGAAGAAGGCATAGAGGCAGAAGAGAGTACAGCAGGTGGTTTCAAGGATATGGTTTGACTAGGTCCCGAGCCCTTGGACGAGCGTGGAGCCGGCACACTCATAATATTCGATGACAGGTTAGAAGGACACGGGGCAATAGATGGCATAGTAGGTTAACGTACAACTGCTCAAGACCTAATATCGAATATTTGTAACAAATTCAATATTCAAGTAAATAATAACCAATATTTTTCACAATCTAACGGCAGCCATATTCATGAAACTACAGTGTTGTGTGTTGTGGAGGATTCAAGGGGTGTATATCGGACTTAAGCGGACCGAGAAGGCTCGAGATTGGAATAGTTTTGCACGGAAGCTTGGGCTTGGTTGGGATGCGACTCAACGAAACTTAAGCAGCCAAAGGGAGATGAAGATTAGAGTTGGAGAATTTGGCAGGAAAGGTTAAGTGACGGCTGAGAGTTTAAAGGTTTAAGATATAAACTAGTTTGGATGGCCAGGATACTAAACGGGAATACCTGGTTCTAAGAAAAGGAAAGAATCCCCAACACTAATCCATTGAGGACGCCGGAGTTTATTATAAAATCATCAAATACTTCATTACCCGTAAAATCTGGGGACATCGAATCAGCGTTTTGCATAATTCATACAGCAATGACTTATGCACGCCACCTACCTTGCCGCACGTCCAGTCCGCATTCTAAAAAAAAAACACCAGCAAATATGAGACAGTGTTGCAGATTGGCCGCTCTAATAGGAGAATGTTGTCTTGAAACCACAAGATTCACATGCCACGGCCCAGATTGCCGCATGCACATCTTCCAGCTTTACCTGTCGACGAATTATCTTTCCTTTGTGATTCCATGCTAAGTCTGAGAAACGCCTCATGAGGCTGCTAAATGCATACGGCCGCACGGCCTTTTTCTTACTATATACTGTGATATATAAATATTTTGAGTTCGCGTTACGGAAAATCTATTTGTACTGCTACGTACAGTGACTTCACCCCCCCCTGTTATCATTGACTATAGAAAGCCCGACAAGGCTGAGCTAGTTTAATAAGATTCTCAAACAGTTTCTTGATCATTCGAGGGTCTAGTTCAGTCCCATTCGAGCCATAATTGGAATCTGTGTCCGAGTCAGCATCGCTGGCATTTGTATCAGCACAGAATGGCCGACTGGACTTGAAAGAGGTATCGACCGGAGTGTTATCGCTGTCGCTATCACTATCTTCTAAGTCATTAACAATCGTCTTAAGAGCCCATCGGACTCCAACAAATTCAGGTTGGTGAACTTTCTTCACTTCACTCAGCCTTCCATGCTGGTATATATTATGTTTGTAGATTTGTAATTTGAATGGAGTATCAAATCCACTAGAAGCCTGGTCATCCCCTGTTTTTCCATTGACAATCTCATCCTCATCTGAAGATGATAGTTCATCCCCATCAAGTGCTCGTTTTGAAACAATGATCCAGTAATAAATTTCCCGACGGTTAAGATCAATCACCAGCGATCGATTGAGTTCGCGGGAATCATCACGCTCTATTACGGCGCGTTGTTTAACCTGTTGCTCGAAATCGCGAAACTCTTGCGCTTCAATTGACGCCGGAATTTGCAAAGATTTGGTATCATCATGAGAAATGCAATTATTTGTTGTACCCAATCCATTAGCAGGGGACGACCCCATGCGTCTCAACCGTCGAGAATTTCTTGCACTGGTTACTTGCTTATCTCGGGATATCTCATGACTAATGAAATGTTGTAGAATTGCAACCTTGGATGCTGCTACACATCCTGCGTTCATAATTAATCTACTCTCTTTTAGTAGTAGCTTGATAACCTTTTGATCTATTTCATTGTTATTTTCATTCTCACCATCATCCTCATTATTATCTTCATTGTTACCTTCACCAGTATCATTCCCATTATTAAGATTTTCATGCTTGCCTCCACTGATGCTCTGAAGGTAAAAGTCAGGGTGAAACTCTCCACCAATAAACCCAACGATAGGAGGTAGCACAATTGGGTTCATACTTGATAAAGGTGGAGCAGGATTACTTATCCGTTTTACATTCGAACTAGTTCCGCGAGGACGTCCATCCACAGTGACCATGTTTTTATTGTTAAATGAAGTTGATGGTGACGGCGATAAGGATCTTGATGGAGAGGGTGAGTTTCGCCGCTGTGTTCCCCCAATGCTAGTGGTATTGCTATACTGTTTGACTAACCCAATATGCCGATGATGAAAATTAGGGTTTCGAGACGAATAACTTCCTACGTTTAATACACCTCCACCATTATTAATAGAAGGGATATTAACCTGGCCACTACTACTATTGGGGCTCTTATTACGTCTTTCTAGTGGGGGTAAACCACTCGAAACCAGGGGGTCCCCGAGCGGCACAAAAGGGATATCTAAAATTGAATAGCCTGGTGCCGTACTCAATCTAATGTCAAGATCCTTGATATTAACTCCAGATCCTGGACCTGTATATGACGCTGTTCCTATCGCTGGTATACCCGAAAATGATGCCGAGACAGGTGGACTTGCTAGCGGCGACGATGAAGACGATGAAGATGATGAAGACAAATTATGTAGTAGAGAAGATGGCACTAGGGCAGCCGCATCACTGTCTCCGTCACAAGTTGGAAAATGTCTAGCATTGGTAGTATTAAGATGTATATCTCCTACATTCACACTTTTGTGGTCTGCATAGCCACATCCGTTTTGTAAGTATCCAGGCATATCACCAACCAGAACCTCACCTTGGTCAATTTTATTATCATCCAGTACTAAACTATTAGTACAAGGGTATACAGTGGTAGGGGTACGTTCACCCGAATTAGCTCGATCCCACTGTGGCCGCGTTGGGGGCATTGTTGAAAGGCGTGTGATATTTCTATTAGCCTTGTGCGATGAATTAGATAAGGCTACCCTTGTTGTAATTGGGGTTGAAGAGGCTGTCGTGGTTGGAGTAGGTACTTCTGTGTTTAGTGAAGTAGTAGATGCTCTCGCTTTCTTGGAGTCATTAATAGTAGATGCAGCGGCCGTGGTAGAGAATCCATTGTTATAAGGCAATAGATCATTATAATAATCATCCCAATTATACTTATCATCAGAATACCCACGGCTTGAAAGAGTATCAATGTGACTTAAACTGCCATCATTGTTAGACTCATTGTTCGGCAATCCGCTATGGAACATGTTACTCCACAAGGATGAAATGGATGAACTGGATGCTGATCCGACCGACCGTTTAAAACTATTTGTCAAGGATGACGAAAATTTCAAGGAGTTAGATAGTGAGGATGGATTACACTCATTAACTGATGTACTAGACGCTGCAACTGATGTTGGGTATTTATGAATATTTATTGCCTTTGCGCTGTTAAAAGACGTCGCAGACGCTGATGACGCTAACGACAACGACGGGCCAGGGCCAGCTCCATTGTTTTGGCGGGAATTATAATTATAATTATAATTACAATTACTACCACTCCTACCAAAGCTGGACATAGACGGCCTAATAACTTGAGGTAGCGCGTAGATGAGTGACTCACACGTCTTAGAAACTACAGACCGTTTCGGAATCTCCCAGCCTTTCGTAGAGGGCGCGGTAGTGATACTGTTAAAACTGGTTGCCAGGCTCTTACATTCCTCATCATCTTCTACGCTGTCTAGGTCATCACTATCCATCCGAGGCGAGTATACAAACTGTTGCTGTAGACTTTGGTAGGAACGACTACCGAAACGGGATAGTTCAGTATGATAGCTCCCTAGAGCAGGCGATAAACTGCGATTGCGATTAGATTGAACAGAGGTAGTGAGTGGTATCTGACTTTGATTTAGATCTTGGCTTTGATTCTGTTGATCCCATTGATTAATTTTATCATTAATAGTACTTGGAATCATTGCCGTTAGAATATAAGACAATTTACGAGCCATAAATTTATCATCACTAACAATAAGCGTACGTGAACGTAATGGACGATTACAAGGCTTTATTGGCCGCATATTTGGTATTCCAGAAGATGAATGAAAATCCATAGGTGTAGTTTCGCCCAATGAATGACTGGATACTAAATCAGGATTGTTCTCAACAAAGGTTGCTAGAATAGCGGACAAGAAGCCAAGTGAAGTTGCGTTTTTTTCAAACTCATAGTAAGCCCAATTGAGTTCATTATACAGTTCAATCCAGTTATTTTGCCCACAGAGGATTCGCGGTATCTTAATAGAGGCCACGAATCTGCGTTTGAAATGGGCCACTGCTGTAAGTGTAGCTTTATCATGATCAAAATTTGTTGTATTCAGATGTAATTGTTGCGATTTAACGGATGAAACCTCAGATATGGCTGAGGGGGCCGATAATAGCGAAGATAGACCTGAAGAAGTTTTAACTACTAAACACGATGATAGCTTTTGATAAACCGAAAATTGGAGATCTATTAAGCATGATGAAAATTCATTCCAATGGTTTAGGATCACATTAGGGTCATTCTGTGGTAGATGTATCACAATAGCAATTCCAATGGCAATATGAGCTGTAGAAGATGCATCGTTATCTATATTAAGATTATGGCTCGAGCTATTGGGAATATTTAAACCAATGGATGCCTTTGGGGTCTTGGGCGTCGATGAAGGAGTTGTTTTGGTATTAATGGAAGTGATGGGAGAATCTACAGTTGATTTTTGCTTCCAGATAATATTAGAGTTTTTGGTATAATTTTCCATGCAACTGGGTGATGTAAATGAGATCGACGAAGCATCATTGATTTGAATATAACTGAGATCACCATCAGTCGTAGTTGGTGTAATAGGTGCAGGAATTAACTTGAACACTTTAGCCACAATAACTTTTGTCACTTTTCCATTAGAATCAGGAATACAATGATATTTGGTCTGCGTGCCCATGAGTTTAGACTGAAGTGAAGTACCAAAAACCACTGATTTAATATCCTGATGTGATAAAACTGAGTGGAACTGGCCGCCTAAGGTCTTCCCCTCGGGCAATATCTCTACTTTAGAACTTAGAGAATCAAATAGAAACTGATTTGTGTTCTCTTTATTTTGTAAAATTAGTACTCGAATATCGTTATCTGAATTCAACAGCGGCATGTTGGATTTATTCAGCGTACCATAAAGCAAATTTTTGGTGTGAATATCCTGATGATGGTCCGTCTGATCCGCGTCATAAGATCCATTACTATAGCCAGTTGCCATTTCATCACTTTTAGATCGTTGGTCCTCATCATTTTGATTACCTTTACCTTTAATTTCACCATTGTATCCGGCTTTAGCCTTGGTATTGGAATCATCATAAGCGCCAACTTCAGCGCTAACGCCGGCGCTAATTCCCTTTCGGCTTCGCCGGTTTGACGAACTCGAACGTGAAAACAATTTGCCCAGCATGACAAGGCCAAACCGCAGCTTAAATCACAATGATTTCGTAGCGTATATTAATAATTATTGTCGGTTACTCTCGATCCCCTTTTTTCGGTCCAGTTTTTTTGATATCTGAAGTTTCTGAAGTCCAGAGATAACAACAACGGTCCGTCGGGTTAGGGTGTAGAGAGGGGTTATGAGCCCTTTGTCTATCGTCTTACTTTTGGACACTACAATTCAAATTCTTAAAATCTTTTTAAAACCTAGAATTGTATATAATGATGTACTTTGCTCGAGCTATTAGGCCATCTCGGTTATTAATAGCTCATGTTAGTGTACGTACTATGGTATCTAAGCCTCTACCTGTGGCTGTGGTTCCTACACCGGCCCTTGTTGACTTTACCGTTGGAAAAATACGCAGCGTGGAGACACATCCAAACGCAAACAGTTTATATAGCTTGTCGGTAGATATTAACCGTGGCGATGGCATTCAATTAGCGGTATGTAGCGGATTAGTACCTTACTATACTCGAGACCAATTGTTGGATCGCACAGTAGTATTAGTAACGAATCTTAAGCCGATGAAGTTGCGCGGACTAGCTTCAGAAGCCATGGTATTGGCGGCAGCGGCCAAGCCGGCAAGTTCTGATCACACCTGTACTGCCAACTCTAAAGTAGTGGAATTGGTTAAACCTCCGCTAGGAGCCGTTGTGGGTTCTAGACTTGTTTTTGAATCTTTTGTTTCAAACTCTCAGGTTGAGCTCAAGGATCAGCCTCAGGCAGCAGCTGTAAAGGCGAAGAAGCCATCTAAGATCAAAATGAAGGTTTGGCAGGCAATTCAAAGCCAGTTAATTACTAAACATGATGGTTCGGTTAACTACATTGACACCTTGGACAATAAGTCTGCAGTTCTACGTCGTTTGATATCTCAGGACACTCAAAATCAGGCGTTTGTCACTGAATTAACTGATGACTGCCCAGTTTCTTGAGTAATACAGAAATAAAAAAACCCTAAAATAAAAATAAAAAAATAGATATGAATATAATTTATACAAAAAGCAATAACAATTTCGGATATAAATCCGTAATTTACTTGTAAATTCCATATTTTCATTAATTAACTACCAAATCCAACGAAATCCAAAAATCTTCGCTTCTCATTCGCTGATCTGGTCATTTTGTCCCACGTTTCTTTTCGCATTTCTTACAATAGTAAACAGAACAGCACCCCCCTTTTTTTTCCACGAAATTTAGAATCTTTTTTGCGGGCTATTTTATACTTATTTTCCGCTCTTGTGGTCTTTTCGGTTACAGGTAAAAATAGGTGTGATTTACTCTTGGATTTATAATTTTATACTAGCTTAATATGAGTTGTGTGCCGCCCTGGGCGCCTGCGTTTGAGAATTGTTTGCCAGCGCCAGTGGAATTTGTCCCTGAAAATGGCGCGTTTTCAGCTAAATCAAGCCTAGATTTGAATGAGGAGGAAGCTGTTGATGGCGCTCCTAAAAAGACGCGGACGTTCAGCGCTTCTACCCCGTTCACATTTTGCAGTATTAATCCTGTGAATAATTCACCTCAGGCTCGCACTTGTATGTTTCGTGGTTGGCTGTTTGATAACCACAACACCGGCGTCATGATCTTTACTACGGATCGCAGAATGCAAAAGTATAGCCAACTCAAGGCCAATTCTCAATTCGAATCCTGTTTTTACTTTGAGGAACTCAAAAAGCAGTTTAGAATGCAAGGATTTATCCAGTTTTTATCCTTGGATGAGTTCCCCGAGTTCGATACTGAACTCAATACACCGGCCGTTACCATCCAGCCTGTAAAATCTTTTACTAATTTAGCTGGTATGGGAAGTCACATAAATTCTTTTAATCGTATGGAAAAATTTGAGCCTAAAGTATCTTTCTCACCTTCACTTGCTTCCGCTTTAGCCTCAACGCGATCTACAACTTCAGTGTCCTCTGTCTCTACAGATGACCTTGCTGTCACTAAGGAACCTTTTAACTATCCTGTGTATTCACCGGCTTACCTAAATTATATAAGTGGTGCCTGTGATGCAACTATGCAACGTCCCTCCATGGCTCCTAGTGAAGCCGACTGGACTAATGAATATTATCGGGTTTGGAATTCGCAAGGTTCTAAGATGAAGTCCACTTTCCGTAAGCCAGCGCCTAAAACGCTATTGACATCCGAAGCTCGCAAAAAGATTGATTCCATTACCCGTGGCGTCGATGGATCTAGTGATGATGCCGGTCTTGAGAATTTTACAGTCGTGCTCATGTTTGTGAATCAAGTAGATTACTACAAACTGGACGGTATTGGCCGTCGCTGGATCTATACTCGGATCCAAGACGATGATTGGAAAGAGCAGGAAGTCTGCCCATGATTCATTCACTCATACGTTTGGTCTTGATTTCTTCAAATGTACTATATTGTTTATTAAGTCCCCGGATCTAGTTTTATTTATTGTTTATCGCCCTTTTTGTTTGTTTTATGTTACCTTTTTGGTTTCTTGTTAATAGCCCTCTGTCCCTCTCTGTTTCACGACCTTTTTTAGGTTTATGATCACCTTATTTTCGTTTTATTCTGGTTTTCATACTTGTTATGTATTAAATATATGTATACGTTCATGTCTATATCAAAACCAGCCAAAATGAGAGACTGAATAAAGTTACTTTGTGGGGTTGGTTCAAGCTGTTTTCAGGTCATTTCCACTACTGCCTCTGTTTCGATCCCAATACACAAAATTTTCTAGTTCTACGGCTTCGTAATACCGCTATACATCACCCCCACATTCCACTTGTGAATTTTTTGCCAGAATAACGACGGAGAAATAACCAGTTATTGGCTTAAATAATTTGGAAGTTTTAGTGAGTCCCTCTAAAATGGTATCTGCTACAAGTGATGATGGCAGTGGTGTAAAAAATGGCCCAGAAATGATACGGCCTTCTGCCCCCCTGAAAAATAAACAGGATCATGGGCAAAATGATGATCCCAGCTCTGATCACAAATCACCCGACAGATTTGATGTCTCTATTAAGAGTGAGACTGAAGAACTGAAATTAGATAACGCCAGTTCTGACAGTGGATGTGCTACCCCAGAATATGATGAGTCACGTAAGATCAAGCAATCACGGATGAAACGACAAGCCCTTAAGGATACTCCTCGTCAATTGTTCAATGAGCTCCCGTCAGTAACTGATCAGGCGCTCAAAACATTTACTCCATTGGCCGAGAATGTGTATACGCTGAAGAATCTAGGCGACTCCGGTCAAGAGGAATTCATGTCCTGTGATTGTAAACCGTACTACCCAGACTCCACAGGCATCAATCATGCTTGTGGTGAAGATTCTGACTGCATTAATCGTCTCACATCTATTGAATGTTTGATGGATTCGCCAGATCATCCTAATAACTGTGGTAAGGCTTGTAGTAATCAGCGTATGCAAAGATGTCAATACGCCCCGGTAGACGTCATTCAGACTGCACAAAAAGGATTTGGATTAAGAGCCCTGCAAGATATTCAAGCTAATACTTTTGTTTATGAGTATATCGGGGAAATTATTAACCAAGATCGATTCGTTAAACGTACCCAGGCTTACCAACAGCAAGGTGTTAAGCATTTTTATTTTATGATGTTACAAAAGAATGAGTTCATCGATGCTACACAAAAGGGTTGTTTAGCTCGTTTCTGTAATCATTCGTGTAATCCTAATTCATATGTCGACAAATGGATTGTGGGTTCGAAATTACGTATGGGTATCTTTGCCAAGAGAACCGTTTTAAAGGGTGAAGAGATCACCTTTGATTATAATGTCGACAGATATGGTGCCGATGCTCAAAAATGTTATTGTGGAGAACCAAACTGTATAGGCTACCTAGGCGGTAAAACCCAGACTGACTCAGTCAATAAATTACCCCAGATGATTATTGATGCCCTGGGACTCACGGAAAGTGATGAGAAGCTATTTATCAAAAAAAAGATCTCTGTGATAAAAGAATACCAAAGTCTACAGGCCACGCAACAGTCAATCTCTGGATCACAACAGCAACAGTTGAGCCAAGAAACACTGGATAAAATTTACGATGATTTATTGCCCATAAAAGAAATACATGAGGACACGGTTTCACGTACCATGGGTTCGCTAATTCAATGCAAGGATGCCTGGCTGGTTAGAAAATTAGTCAAGCGAATTTTTATAACAGATGATACTAGTATCCATCTTAAGGTTATTCGTATGCACGGTTATGAGATTTTTTCCAAGCTGCTACGTAACTGGTCTCAACCAGAATCTTTAAATAAGGATGTGATTGTCATGATCTTACGTATTCTCAAAAAGTGGCCTAAGATGACGCGGAACAAAATCAGTTCAAGTAAAATCGAAGATATTATCAAATCGTTTACTGTGGATTTTAAACCTGTTAAGGAGGAAGAAGTCAAAATTGAAGATGTCCAAAACGAGGAAGATGGTGACGTAGAATTGCATACTATTAAAGACGTCTATACACTGGCTCAAGGATTAATCGAAGACTGGAGTAATTTACAAATGGCCTATCGTATTCCGCGACGAGAACGCACTTTGGCTCAAAGTTTACTTCTGGAGGACCCTAATAATAATTCTATTGAAGATTCAGAGAATAGAAATACTGCCGGTATTGCTAACACTATAGCTGGCAACAAATCATCTACCTCTTTATTGGGTACACCTTCACCTTCCATAAGCGCTACTTCGGCCTCTACTCAGAATATCCCGACTGGGCCTCGTGCTTCCAAAAGTTACACCAAGAATAATTCTTCGATGGACTCTATGGGATTGTTGGCCCGCGACCCTGAATTGTTGATTGGTAGCAATGTACCGACAGGGCCCAAATTACCATCGGGCTGGAAACGGATGACGAGTGAAGATAATAGAGTTTACTACTGCCATATTGAAACCAACCAAAATCAATGGGATTTTCCCACAGCATTCAGTGGCAAGAAAGCAAATAATAAAAATCCAAGATACGATGAAAAAAACGGTTATAAGAATAAGAACAGTAGTGATAACTTCAGCAACAATAATGAAGATATATCTATCAAGACGGCTTCACAACAGCAAACTGATTTACAAAAAATCATTGAAGAGGCTAATTTGCAAGTCCAACTAAAGGCGCAATTAGCGACGCTGGCGTTAGAAAAGTCCCAAAAAGAAGAGCAGGAAAGACGCAAAAAAATTAAATTAGATATACTGCGGCAAAAAGAGCGTGAGCGAAGTGGAAAGGTTTCTTCATCTAAGCCCGCTAAGAATCTTGCGGGATTGTCATCTGCTGCGTCTTCCTCGGTTCCCTCGTCATCCTCATCTACGCCTACGGTAGCTTTATCGTCTGTATCTAACCTGTCCTCTACTGAACAGGCTTACACAAAATTATTTGCCAGATATGTACCCAATTTTATTAAAAAGTATGAAAGTCAGTTATCTCATGATTTAGTCAAACGTCACGCCAAGGATATTGTTAAGGTGCTAGCTGCTAAAGAGATGAAATTGCATAATGTCAAGTCCAGCAGTAAGAAGGTTCCAAAATCCTTTGATGAAAAAAAACTACTGAAAATCAAACATTTCTCTCGCGAATACATGGAAAAAGTCATGAAGCACTACGGTAACAAGCAAGCTAAGGATGTCAGTGGTACTGCGACCCCTATAGCCGCTGTGGAAACGTTGACTCTATCGAGTGACGGTGATACCAGTCAGCTATCAACGCGCGCACCTACTCCGGTTAATAAACGTAGCTCAGAAAGTTTGGGTGAATTTGATTCGGGTGGTATTGATAGTTGCAATGGCATTAATAGCAATGATGAAAATGATACTTATTCGCCTACTCTTAAGTTAGCCAGAACAGATCATAGCCATGATGTGAAGACACATACCCATACTCACGATAAAGATGATAACGAGATTGATTTTGATGATTAGTTTAAAGAGAAAATTTTTTTCTGGTTCTCATTTATTGTACTTGTCCTGATGCTTTCTATGTTATTTCAATTCTATTTCAATTTTATTTCTTGTATAGCTAGTGGATTTTACTTTTTGCTACCCGCTTTTCTGTATTTATAACTATTGGTACGCACTTTCTGCTGAATTAATGAACTGTATTTTATTTTACTAGGTTTTTCATAAGTGGCTTACATAGTTACGAAACACATAAACAGTTTTGTAATTTGAAGGAATTAACACTCAGGGTGTACTTTTTATTTGAAAAATTCTAAGGTGTATTATTTCAAATTGTTTCAACGGTTTCTTTGAAAAATTATTAAAGAAAAAGGAAGTATATATGTACATAAATAGTAGAACATAGTTAAAAATTAAAGGTAAGATATTACGCAGAAAACGAAACTATAATAGAAAAAATAAATAATGATACAAGACAAACTTGAAGTCATAAAATTAATAATTGAAGATTTGTAGAAAACATATTTAGAAAAGAAATGTGGGACGATAATTCCATTCAGGTCGATTTCTCATTATTCTTTTCATTCTCACCGGATGAGTTTGATAAAGAAGAGCAACTATCCTCCATATCAAAAATGGTATTTAACTTAGGAACATCTAAAGAGCATTCGGGTAATTCATCAAAATGGCCATTGAACCATAATTCACGAATGATATCGATATCCTTGGGGAATAAAGCGTTTTGGATAGCCATATAACAGATATGAGGTAGCAAGCAAGCGACAACACCCAAAAGAGAGCAGGCCCAGAACGCAAGAGTACCGTATATAATAGTCGCTGATTTGTAAAATTCAACTGCCATTGACGAAGTAGAATAGACACCAGTCCAGAAGAATAAAATGAGATTAGATAAGAAAAAGATCAAGACCGAAAGCCAATCCCAGTTGGCTTGGTTGAGTAACACGTAAGTGTTACAGGACAAAACGGAAATGGTACAAGCCACAATACCGATCAAGAAACGATGGTCAGTAGCTAAACCTTGAGGATTATTGAATACGCCAGTATAATACATCAGGAAAGGAAAGAAGAAGGAAATAACTGATTGGTATAAACCATCAATCATATAAACCCAAACCTTAGATTGAGACCATTCTAAACGAAGAATACCAGTACGGTAAAGTTGAGGAACGTGTAATGAGATCTTATCATTAACATCTTGATCCAAAACACCAAGGAAGATAATAGGTAGAGATGTAAACGCTAAATTATAAAACATCAGGTAAGTGTATTCGAAAAGGTAAGAGCCATCAAAATTGTTGTAGATACCATACCAAAACAAGCAAAAAGTAAAAACGATATTTTTGTAGAAGAAATTAGGAATCATTTCTGCCAAACGTTTATAAGACCAGCGACCGTGAATCAAAAGTAGCCTCGTCAAAAATTTAAATTGGCCAATAGCGTAATCGGAACTCATAGCCGCTTGTCTACCTTCTTCACCAGCGATGCCGACACCAACATCAGCAGATTGGATCATAGCAACATCATTAGCACCATCACCGATAGAGAGAGTCAATACGCCCAAGGTGTTTTTAACCACCTTAACCACAGCAGCCTTTTGGGCGGGAGAGACACGACAACAAAGCACGGACTTGCATTGTTTACCTAAGAGCACAAACTTTTGGGCGAGAGATTCGTGGAGAGCCAATTTAAGAGCATCACCATCGATAACAACAGCAAAATTCGACTTTGGAGGCGAATGGTCCAATTTTGCAGCTTCCAATTCTTCATCTGAACCAGTCATACCAAAATGAGTTTGCAAAAGCCCTGAGATCAACAGATCACAAGCCTCTAAGGATCCATCGTTAGTGTCAATGACCAAAATTTGCATATCATTATTCAATAAATTACATGAAAAGCCGATATTGATAGCGGTTTCAAGTTTATCGCCTGTCAGAACCCAAAGTTTGATACCAGCCATGCCTAATAAAGCAATAGAGTCAGGAACACCATCCTGTAATCTATCTTCAATAGCTGTACCACCCAAAAGAGTCAAGTTACGTTCAATGGAATCTGCAACCTCTTCCATGAATTGTTCACGATTTGTGAGGGCAACTGAAGCCTGTTCATTACGAATGTTCCATTCTTGATATTCACTGGCTGAAATTTCACGCTGTGCTAAACAGAGAGTACGCAGGCCCTCATTAGCAAATTCTTGAAGCTGTTGCGCAGTTTGCTGGCGTAACTGGCGCTGGGTATTTGGTATTAAACGCTCATAAATGATAGAATCGGCACCCTTGCAAATCAAAAGAATACGCTCGGCACATTCTGCTGTGGAGGGCAACTTGATGATTACACTCATACGTTTACGTGTAGAATTGAATTCCAAAATATTTAGTACTTGAACTTCCTGTTCGCGACCGTGGATGTTAAGAATGGCCCCACGTTTATCACGGGTGACAAAGGTAAAACCCAAATCACGGGCGGTACCCACTAAAGCGGCTTCATCAGGCGACTGGGCCTTAAAATCTCTACGGCCAGTATATTTAGTAGATTCTTCTGTAAGAACCGTATGGCAAATAGCGAGAGCAAAAAAGAAATGCTTATTGGCATGTGCTTGCTCAGAACCCGATTGACCATTGATATCATCAATGAGAGCTGACGAAACAAATGTGACTTCATCATCAATTAATTGTAGATTGTCATCCATAGATCTTAATTTCATCAACATAAGCTCCTTATCCCGAATAATTTGGTTTTTTTTTTCTTTACTTTCCTTATCAGTGTCAACTCCCAGACGCTTGCGCATACCTGCCATAGCTTCTGTGTAGGCTAAACCATAACTAATACCATTTATAGTGCACTTTTTAAATTCCATAACGTTTTGCGTCAACGTACCGGTTTTGTCGGAGAAAATATACTCGATCTGACCCAGGTCATCTGAAATATTCCATGATTTTGGTGTGCAAGGATAATCAAGAGGTTCGTGATACATAAATTCGTCAGAGAAAATAAAAAAGGCTTGAATGGTTTTGATGATTTCAATTGAGATATATAACGAAATGGGGACCAATGATTGAAAAATAATCACCGCAACCCAGAAAGAAATTAGCCCACTTACCGAGGGTTTCCCACCGATCATACCAAATTCAAAATAAACAATCGAGGTATCAGGCATTTTGAAAGCAAACCCCTGGATCATACCAGCGACAAAACACATACAGAACAGAAGAACAAAATTGACGATAACAGATACATTCAGTTCACGTGAAATTAGGGAGATTTTTGTTGGTGTGATACCAGAATTTAGCATGATTTTTGTATCATCACCGGTGGCTACAACGACACCGATTACCCACTTAGTGTTCCGCAGAGTACAGCCTCTTAAAAGAAGATTGTTGATTGTAAGCGGCTCGGACATAGTTTCCCCGCTGTTTTCTGTAGCGTGGTTTGTCCATTTGGCGACACCATTGAACGTATAGAGATTAGGATGAGGCGGTTCACTTTCAATCCAGAACTTGGCCCTCTCACAGTGGTTGGAGTGTTTGATACCTTCACCAGATTTCATAGCTTGGCGAACTTTAAGATTTGTTTCACCATCCAGATTTTTGGTTTCGACATTGCAGGCACCATCAACATCGGATGTTGATAATATGACTAAATCGGCAGGAATTTCGTTGTTATTACGCACGCGAACGAAATCACCCACGCGAACATTCTTCCAAAAATCCTTTTTGAACTTGGCCTGACCAGATACAGGGTGCAAATGGTCCATGACAGATATTTCATTGGGTTGAAGGTCCGATTCTTGCACAAAGCGATGATCGGAGGCAATAGATAATCTTGGATGATCATTGAATCCGTCAATACCACTAGCACCATGGTAATGGGCATCCTCGGAATCGAAATTACCTGCTTCTACTGAATCGCGGTGACCACTCTGGGCAGAGTTAACAGTTTGTATAGGCGCTAATACATTCGCAAAGACATCTGGCTTAGCATTAGAAGACTGCTTGGACCGTTTCCTATTAGTGAATTTATAGCTCATCAAGACAAAACCACGTGTGGTTGCTTTCTTCATGCGACGCCATAATGAGATTTTTTCATTGCGGATATTCACATTTTCAAAATTGTTTAAAATTTCAGTGTGTGTATTATTGAGTTCTAAATCAAGAATCATACGGCGGTAATCTTCAAAGGCATCTTTGATGGCTGTAAGCACTACAATAACAATCAAAGGCACGGCCGCTAATCCGGGTGAGGCCACACCAAAAATACGGAAGGCACCTAGAATAACAATAAGTAGGAAATATACGTTGGCAACATTTTTGAATTGATGAACAATATTTTTCGGTACAAACGAAAGAGGTGTATATTTGGTAGTTCTAATTTTATTCCGCGCGTAAACAGCTTTGGGCAAATTGGATTCAGGTTCAATTAAATCAGCCGGTAAGGGTGTATTAAAGAAAACTTTCCGAGGTTCTTTGTGAGTATCTGAGTCAGGATAATCAGAATTATTCGAGAAACTAGTGGTCTTTTTGTAGTCGGTTATCGAGGATAATCTTTTTGACAAAGTAGATTTACGACCAATATTTCCATCCAAAGTCGAGGTGGTCGGTTTTCCGGCCTTATTGCGTCTGGTTCCGAACCTTAAACGCTTCATAATGGTCTTATTATGTCCATGATCGGGGCCAGTAAAATTATTATAGGCAGCTTGGTCTTCACTCACTTCGGCAAAACGCGGATGGTTACTAGCAATAGGTTCCATATCATTAGGGTTTGTTTGATTGGGGTCTATATCCACATCAACCTGACTATCAGGGTAATTATTTGAATAAGAGACGTTATTAGTAATACCACCGTTCTGAGCTTCCAAGTTGGTAGAGTCGGTCACGCCTCGGGTAATTCTTTCACCATCTTCGTAAACGCTACTGGAATAGCTTTCATTAGTTTTCAAAGGTACGAACGGGTCGCCTTCGGGGGTCGGCATTTTTGAATATTCTGATTTTTATTTTTCTGCAAGCACAGAAATTTATCAGGTATGCTGGTGAGGGAAGAACAAATAAATCGACAATTTTTTAATAGTCTATAGAGTCGAAGAGCGCGGTAAAATCAAGGAAGCGTGATTCAATAGCAAAATTGAGTTTAAGGAAAGTCTGAGCTATATTAATGAAGGCCTTGAAGGGATGAGAAGATATAATAACTAATCAAGCAAGTCCAGTTCAACCCGCGTGCAAGTTCAATAGACCCAAACAAGCAATGCGTGAGGGATTTAGATAAACAGAAACAAGTGAATAGATATATAGATTTTGGATTAATGTATATCTCTAACAATACACAATTGTTATTACTCGCAGGCCGCGGTCTGGAAAGTAAATAAGACACTTGTTCAGAGATGGAATTGGTTGAGTGCTTTTATTCACGTTTGGTGAAGGATTTGTTTTGACTCTATGCAACGCAGGCCGATTATAAAGATTACAATTATAAGCCCACGCTGATGGTAACCATCACTACCGGAACGGCGGTTAGATCGCACCGAACGCCGGCTATATAGTATTTTGCTTACTCATCACTATATAACCTCTATCTTGACCCGGATTAACTCGTTAAATCGTGGCAAATGTCGGCGTTAATGTCAACTGCGCGCTGCATCCGGTTGTTGGGGAAACGTTTTAGGAATCTCATCCTTAACAGCCTCATGAAAATATGGTGGCGTTCTGCTCGCCCCGCGTCGCCGCAGATGGCGTTGATGGGTCGGTTAAAGCCGCAAAGTAACAAAGGCTCACTGTGGACTGCAGTAAGCTGGTCTGTTTAACAGGCTATAAGATATCTCATCCAATGGCCAGCCTTCTCCAGAGAAGGTGTCTCATCGCGTGGGACCTGCAGGTAGTTGGGTTTAAGCTCAGATCTAACTATTTTCTCGGATATTTTTTTTACTTTTTTGCGTTTTTTTGAACTCTCTCTCCTGATTTTATACATATACATATACCAAACCATCTAGGTTGTTTATGTGTTTTTCTTTCCCATAGTATCGCTAACGTTTGCCAAAAGTTTATTGATTTGGGCTCTAGTGATTCCAAACATTAATTGACATGTCCTCGTTAGCCTGGCACTCGATTCAGGCCCCAGCCCGTTCTCAACACCATCACACGCCCTCAGCCATTTCCGTGAGCGCCAAATTCATTATTGATGGCCCGAAATTATACTATGATATTCACGATCATATTAAGGGCTCTGTAGAGATCACATACAGTCCGCACAGAACTCATAACTCTCGCTCGAAATCCAAGCATCCTTCTTTTATCAAGTTTAGCAAGCTAGATCTGTTCTTCCAGGGCCAGGAAATTATACACTTTAATGGTGTCTACAATAACCATAACCTGAAACGGAAGTTTATCAATATTCGACAGATCTTCCCACCCTCTGAGCTAGCTCAATTCGATATCATAAAAAATGAAAACATAACCCCGGAATCCGCTAAGACCGAGTATGTTCTTCTCGAGGGTAAAACCTATAATTTAGGTTTCAAATTCCGTGTTCCACCTTTTTTAGACTCCTTGTCCTGCAAGTCACAGGCCAATTTACATTTAGGACTTCCTCCTTCGACTAATCAGCTAACATCCTTACCAACTGATTCGGATAGCGATTCATTCCAGCCAATCAAAATTCATTACAGACTATGTCTAATTTTTAACGATTTGACAGGCCGTGAAATGCTTCATCGAAACTCGAAATTAATCAATGTTCTACCCGTATCTTATCACGGAATTACCACGCTACCTAATCTAAAACGATACAGTAGTAACGATTTCAATACTAGTAGTAGAAAACCTCTTCAAAAAACGCTTCATCATAATTCCTGTAAGGAGGCTACGAAGTTCTCTAATAACAATATTTATCAGGGTGAAGGTACGATAAACAGTGATGTAATGTATAGGTTTGATTTGGACCCCCTGTCGATCACGCCAGTCGTTACCACAAATGCAGAAGTCACCTCTGTCTACATATCATCTCAATCAAAAGATATCACGGATAAAGCCTCAATGGTATCTTACTCGTATCGTTTGGGCTTCTTGTATGGTAAGACCAAGAAACCGTCGGCTCCCACAGTATCTGATGTGACTCCTGGTGAGAATAAGATTCTGGGCAAGTTGTATCTTCAACTATCCGCTGACCACGAGCTTTGGTTTGATTACGATTCATCGACATCTGCATCTTCCAATAGTTTAAAGGATGGTACTCCTAACCTGAACTACCAAACACTTCCTCTTTCTTTAGCGTACACCAAAGCCTCGTCCACCTCTGTCCTGCCAGTTATCACCCGTGTGCGATCCACGATTGATAGTCTGACCTCAGTGTCTGTACACCACAATAATAATAATAACGATATTTATTATTATGAAAAAAACGACCAATATATTTTGCCATTCTATCCGAATGGGGCCCCTGCAGTTGCGTCTGGACAAGCAGCACCCACATCCCCAGAGATCAAAGTCATGAAACAAAAGATTGACTTAGGAGAGTCGTTTGTGACCGAATCAACGCCGTGGAAAGAAATTATTGAAGGTACGAATAATTATATCCAGCGAATTGAGGTACCTATTGAGCTAAAAGCACCCTCATCAAAATCGACAAACTTACTATCCTCGCTAATTCCGTCCTACCAGGCTTGTTATTCGTCAAGAGTATATGTTCTCAATATTGATGTGTTTTATACAATTGATATCGGTGGACAAAATAATTTAACCGAACGTTGTATCAAGCTAAAAGTCCCTATCAACATCATTGCTTTAAGCCAGTGGAAGCTCAAAATGTTTATAGAAAATGCTAGCAAGACGTTAGACGGGCGACACCGTCAACAAATGGAGGCTGATGTGCCGCCAGGCTATGATACGCTTATTATAAGCACAAGTACTACTAATACAATTAATACCCCGATTACCGCAGTAACAACAGCCGCCACCACTGGAGTCAATACGCCAAATGGGTTGAGCAACCCTCAAACAGCGCATGATGCCTTATTTGCTGATCTAGAGTATCACGATCTTGGCCTGGCCGCTAACAATGGTGAAAATGAAAATGCCGGTAATGAAGATGAAAATGGCCAAACTGAAAATTACAACGATGACCTCCGGCAGCTACCAATTTATTCGACCCACCCAGCAGTAGACGAGATCGACCTCAGTAGACTTCAATTGCTCCGTGATCAGCAGCGTAGTTTAAGCTCTCCATCGCCATCTAGCACATCCTTAGCCTCACTATCAGAATCTGTCCCTATTTCATTCTTGGCAACCCTCTCTCCTCGGACTTCGTTATCGCCATATATCCCAACAATGGCATTATCACCTACAATTTCCCCGCTGTTGTCCCCAGCGTTATCCCCTGTTAGTTCCCCACAGTTGATTCCCATAAGGTCTCTCTCTAGTTCTCAATTGCTGTCACCCCCGATTTTACATTCATTATCGCAGTCACAATTTGGTTTTAGACGTGGCGGAGGTAGCAGCATTGATGCTAATCTACATAACATTATGCAGTATTTATCACCACCGTCGTCACCTAGACTGTCAGCCACCATTGTCGATGAAACTAGCCCCCCCTAACTACACTATTTTGACTATGTGAATTAAAAATATTTTGCGTTTTCTCTAATAGTTTCAACAATGAAAAGGTAGTTTTTGTTTTGTTTTTTTTCAGACTTTATTAGTCATCTATATAGAATAAATAGTTACTAATATAACAACCTCAAAAGGTTCATTAGTATTAATGAATTTTAATCAACCACACTATATTGTGTGGGAATGCATCCGGATGCTTAAAAGTTGGTTTACTTCTTTTCAGATAAGGCGTTAACACCGGGTAAAGGCTTACCTTCTAATAATTCCAAGGAAGCACCACCACCGGTAGAAACGTGGGATAACTTATCTTCAGCGCCGTACTTCTTGGCGACAGTAGCAGTATCACCACCACCAATGATGACGGTCTTACCATTAGCACAACCTTCGACACAAGCATCTAAAGTGGCTTTGGTACCATTGGCGAACTTATCAAATTCAAAGACACCGGCGGGACCGTTCCAAAGAATAGTCTTGGCCTTGGCAATGGTAGCTTGGAAAGCTTCGATACTCTTGGGACCACAGTCCAAACCTTGCCATCCGGAGGGGATACCTTGGGCGTCGGTGGCGTAGCCAGTTTCGGCATCCTTGGAGAATCTGTCGGCGGTAACGTAATCGCGGGGGAGGACGATTTCGACATTGTTGGCCTTGGCCTTTTCAACGAGATCCTTGACGATCTTGGCACCTTCGGCATCGAAAAGAGATTCACCGATTTCGACGTTTTCAAGGGTCTTCTTGAAGGTGAATGCCATACCACCACAGATGATAAGGGAGTTGACCTTGGAGAGAAGGTTATCAATCAATTGAATCTTATCGGAGACCTTGGCACCACCGAGAATAGCCAAGAAAGGTCTTTCGGGGGATTCAAGGGCCTTGGCGAAGAATTGTAATTCCTTAGCCATAAGGAAACCAGCGGCTCTTTGGTCGCATTCGAAACCAACCATGGAGGAGTGAGCACGGTGGGCAGTACCGAAGGCATCGTTAATGTAGACATCGGCCAAAGCAGAAAGACCCTTACGGAACTTTTCAACGGCAGCGGAGTCAGCCTTGACCTTGGAACCGTCACGCTTAGCGGAACCTTCTTCTTCGATGTGGAAACGTAAGTTTTCTAAGAGGATAACTTGACCGTCAGTGGCTTGGTTGACAGTCTTTTCAACTTCAGGGCCGACACAGTCAGAGAGGAAAGTGATGGGACGGGAAAGAAGGGATTCAAGTTCCTTGGCGACAGGGGAAAGGGAGAACTTTTCAACGACTTCACCGTTAGGACGGCCGAGATGGGAGGCAAGGACAACAGCCTTGGCACCTGATGGGGAGTTAATACTACTGCTATTATTCTTTATTTAACTCAATTCAATTGTCATACATACCTTGGTCAATGGCGTACTTGATGGAGGGAAGAGCGGCAACAATTCTTTGGTTATTGGTGATGGTCTTACCGTCAAGAGGGACGTTGAAATCTGTTTGTGGGCTATAGTTAGTGACTGATTACTTTTATCAGGACGATGGTGGTCCAGGGCGGAGCGGACGATCGGCCCGTTTACAATAAATACTTACCAACACGGATAAAGACACGCTTGTCCTTGAGGTCAAGGTCCTTGATAGATAGCTTATTAGAGAGAGACATGGTTCTGCAAAGGTTAGCAACTGCGCAGAGTTTAGAAAATTGACAATTGGCAATTGAGAGAGAGCCACAGAGATTGAATCGTGCCACAAGTATACACACCGTAGATTTATTTTGTAACAAAACAGATGGGGACCAAATAAGAAAAAGAAGAAAAAGAAGTCAAAGGGCCAAAATATATAGTCCTTGCGCTGTCCATTTAGTGACGTCGGCTGACGGGTGGTATGGTGTGAGGTTAGGGTTAGTGTGATGGTGGGGTGGTTTTTTGTGTCTTGTGTCGGTCGAGTCCAACCTATTCCGTAATTTCTTGGTTTATATATTGGGCGATGTTTATCCTTTTATTTACTAATTATGTAAAACTAAATAGGCCACTATATATATTCTAGGCTGTTTTTATGATTTTGTAGACAAATATAGTCGGGGTGTGCTATTCTCGCTTATAGAATGGTCGTTATTTACCAGTTATGATGTTTTAGGGCTGAGGGATATTGAAGGTTGCTTGAATAGGTTAATAATGTAGTCAGTACATTCAAAAACAACCCGCCAGCAAAAGAAAAGAAGAAAAAACAATCTTGACGGCTCGTCCCTATGGCGCATCTATTTGCGCTTTCCCAAACAAGGTTAGTGGAAGTTAAACTGCTCATGAATACAGCTTCTCACCTGCCCTGCCTGTTTGTCTACTCTTTGAAAAAGCTACGGCGAGATCTAGAGAGACTAGCATAATAAAAAGCAACTATTGTTGCATCATATATCGAATAGCAAATTATTGTAAAAAAAAACACCTAAAGCTAAATTGTTTATACTTAGGTTACGTGAAACCCCATTTTGTCGTTAAGAATTTTTCTCTGAAACCGTAGTTCGTTGAAGATTATCTATTTAAGCAAAACTATCATTATGTGTCGTTATGTGGTGATCATCCAAACAAGAGTGGCCTTCACCATACCGGTAATATATGAGCCTCAGTATTAAACACAATCTTTTTCAAATCCACCGCATCTTTGGCCGTTTCATCCTCTTCAAACAGCAAATAAAAGTACTTTAATGTCTCGGCCAACCAAAATGACTCCATATTATCTCTCTGTTTTGGCGGCACACTATTTACGTCCTGTAGACTCGTAAACCCATTAATATCAAACGTCTCATCCCCTTTCACCTCAGTCCACTCGCGGAATCGCGTGAATATTTCCCATCCCCATTCACGATATATATCTTTACCAGTGATCCGCCATAGCACAAACAAGCTCTCAACGGTCTCGGGTCTTTGTAGATTATGCGCATCCGCCGGCTTTATGTAAAGATCATCCTTTAAACAATCATAGCCAAACCTTTGGAGATCAAATTGTCGTAGTGCCTCAGAATTAGGGGGAGGAGTTTTTATATAGCGATGTCTAGGTCTGACGACTGACACTCCACAAAGAGGTTTTCCGGTGTCATTATCGTCGTTGAAAAAGGCGATTTCGGGTGCCAAACCTGACCCGGTGTTCTCGTACATTTTAACGCAAGTTTGCGTAAGTTTCTCAGCTATTTCTATCTCGACCTCTTTGGATAAAGTCCAAAAGTTGGAATCCGTTCGGGCTTCTGCGAGACTACGCCCTTCAGTGGCACCTAGTGCTAATAATCCGCCCATAAAGCACACTAAATGATCCATTTTGTTGCTTAATTCACCTTTAATTCCGTGAGGTCTTTCACCAAGGTACAAATTATGGCTAATAGCTGTGTGGCCTAAGAGGTGGTTCTGAATGCCCCGAACACTCTCATCATACATAGTCTTGTAAAAGCTTTCTGTACAGTTAGTTTGAAGATACTGTTTGAGCAAGTACTCATAATAGCTGTCGCCACGCGACCCTAACCGAATATTCTGGCCCCGGTACTGGCCCTTATCGACATCAATGAAAATAGGTACCAATCCCTCACGTTCTGGGTTGAGTCGGTTCTGGGACTCCAACACTGTCATAATGTGGTCCACCGCTAACTTATACTTATCGTTCCCTGTAAGTTTAGATAAATATCTAAACTCCAATTGCAACGTGGCTACCTCGGCTGTCGATGAAGAGCCAAAATCCGTATGCGATTTTCGCCCCTGCCCAGTCCTCAAATTAACGGTAGCCATTGGTAGCCCCGAAGGAGTATCAAATACGTTTCCATCTACCAGTCGATCAGCCAGATCAACCGCTTTAGTCAAAAGACTCGGTTGCCCAGTAAGATAGTATCCACCCAGTAACCCACCAAGCATACGAATGGTAGTCTCAAACAAATTTACCTCATAGTCCATATTGTAGTCCAGTTCCTGTTCAATCCATTTGGTGGCCAGGGAAACCTCTTCAGTTAGATTCATAACAGCCAAAGTATCTAATGCATCTACAATAATCCACCCGAGGGGCTCAGGACCCATATTTTCTCCAGTATGGCTCACGGGGTGATATATATCAAAACCCCATGCGTCACGCTTATAAGCCTGCCAGGACTGGTTAAATACTGATTTTACGACATTTTGTCGCTCGGTCCAGTCTACGCCATTTGAGGTCGCTGTTCGAAACGGCTGTGTACGCGTATACCTATGGTAGGAGTACCCTAAAAAATATTGAATGCCAAAATACACGGCAGTCCCTACAATAAGCGCTCTTAAAATTTTATGCCATTTGATTGGCAACTTGCGTGGAGTGTGTTCAGAATCCTCGTCTATATCCACTTCTGTGTCTGAAGGTGGACGATTATCCTCGTACTCGACAGTTTTGTCACTAAAAGTCACACGACGGCGCACTGGCTCGTCCTTGCCATCCTTTTCGGACATTTTGCTGTATGTATATATTTTAGGCGGGTTGATGGTAAAAGTCAAAAGGCGGGCTGAGCGGTCGATATCTGTACACATATAAGTTGTTTTTTTCAGGTTTTTTATGTTCTTGGAACTTTGAAAAAATAGACATATAAATAACTTTCAACATGTTTTTGAATATATATTAAATTAAAATAACTACAAACTTAAAAAATATGTTCATGCTAAAACTATATCAATCACCAATTATCATCACCAAAAGCGATGCATTAAGTAACCGACTCAAACAAGCAGATTTTTCAATTTCTCTAACAAAACTACAAGACACCAACATAGAAAGATTAAATCCTATGCCGATACAGTTCAGTGAACCATATTAACTCTGGTTTTGCATGCGAATATGATATAGAAAAAGAAAAAAAGGAAAGCAGGAAAGAAAAATCAAACGTCGGTGTACTATTTATAGCAAATTTTTCATTCTAAACACATTATTTCATTATGCTTAGCACCAACCGAATTTTTCAATCTGCATTAGTTGATCCCACGAATATACTTTGTATTAGAGTATATGTTGAGTGAATTAACGTTCAACTAGCGAAGCTATGTAATTAATATAACTATTCGATTTCCATGGCTGTAATATGACAACTGATTATTAATTGAGTTGAAAAAAAACCTCAATAGTCATTTGGCTTTTTTTCTAGCTGATTGTTTTGGCCGCCATACCCTAAGGCACCCCCCATAGAGCTTCGATACATGTCTTGTTTATAACTCTCGTGGCTGAACCTGCGGGGATTATTCATTTCTGGATGGTTATTAGTTGACTTGCCCGTATTAATCCGGGGTTGTATCTCGGAGGATTGGGCCTTAAGATCTCGTAAAGAATCCACGTCGGGCTCGCTATTATGCCTTAAGGGGAAGGATTGGGGATCGGAGGTAAAGAAGCTTGTATCTGCTTCGCTTGGTGGGGTAACAAGTCCTCGCTCCGCAGAGTTGGTCGGGTTAAATCTAGTTTTATTAGCCTCAGGGAAAGCTTTTGGTTTTAGTGCCATTGGCTCTGTGGATGAATCTTTTATAGTAAGATTCTGCAAACTAGTGCATGGGGATAACCCTAACTCCTGTTTCTGCTTGTGAATATCATCGGAACTCGAGCTCTTTGGACTGGCATCATAGCAGCTCTGCATTAATTCATTTTGCTCGTAATCGCGTGAATGATCATTACCAAAGGTCTCACAGGGTCTTGAACTAAATCCGAAAAAATGCCCATAGATGTCCCGTGCGGCCTGGCGGGCTGCCTGATGTGCAGATGCCACTGTAGGTAACTGGTCACGCGTGGCTTGTAGTTTATGTTGTAAATTTGAATAGTATGTCGACAGTTTCAAATCAGCTAAAGTGTGTCGACGTCCAGTAAAGTCCATCCCGGGAGAAGTGGGACTCAAAGGCTCAGTCGTGGCAGACGTTGTAGGAGATAATGAGGGGCTTGGTAATTCTAATTTCAATTTATCACCCGGAACTGATTTTTCAGACTTTTCGGATTTTTCGGATTTTGCAGAGTTATCCAGTTTTTGCTGGTCTTTGGAGTTTTTTGTCACTTTGACGGGTGTGTTTAGTAAATCCTCACTAGACGACTCATGGTCGGACGCAGCATATTCAGTTTCAATCAATCTCCGAGTGCAAGCTCCTCCGCCAGTTGCGAAGCTCGACCCAGATCTCAAAAGGGGGGGGCTACAGCCATATGATTGTTCAGTTAGCCGCCCGTGCGACTCTGTACTTCCTTTGAGCGTTTGCGATGGCGATGGTGGTGGATGGGGGTATTGGTCAGACGATGCTGAGATAGCCGCTGTGGGCGCCGTAGGGGTAGGCATATACATAGAAGAGATAGGCATTATATTCAATTCGATAAGAAAAGGGCTAGATATATGTTTAATAATTTATAAATTCATACAAAAAATTAAGCGGGTGAAAGCTGGCAGAATGGGCCCTTTATATAGTAAGCCACCGAAATTGCCAGAAGCAATGGTGGAGTGATTGACAGCCGCCATATCGCGGGGCTTATCAACTGACCGGGTAAAACCCACAACTTTAATTTGTAATAGAGACAGGATATTTTTGCCGTTTTTTGCCGTTTTTTCCTGCTTTTTCCTGTTTAAATTTTTTGCGAAAAGTTATAGTAAAATTTATCAAAACTTTTGCCTAGTAGTGGTTTTCGAATTTGAATTTATGTATATTTATATTTGATTAATTGTTCTTACAGTTCTCTTTTTCTTTGTTGAGCAGCCCCAATGCAAAGAAACTGAAAAAATCTGCGGCAATTTGTATAATAAACTTCTAAATGAGCTCGATAATCAAAGTTAATATAACACTTTTTAAAAAGATATTTGCACCAGAGTGATGATCAATTCTAGACAGATATGGGTATAGGTTCTAGAACAGACTAAAGTGTATTAATGTAGTCGAGAAGCTTGAGTGCTGCAAAGAATGAAACTAATGACTAAAAACCCCAATCACAAACATGATATGGGTTCAAATTAGTTTGAATAAGACACCAAAGAAAAGTAGCTATATTCGTTCTTCTAAAGAATTTCTCAAGCGCTTTCCTTTTTTTATTATAAAACTAAATTCTAATTCTCTTGGGGTTTTAAACACTATCAAACTCGTTTGATAGTGCTTTATGATTTCCCATACAATCCCCTTTCTTTTCTATTTTCTTCATTTTTGTTGCAAACTCCACAATAACACATGCCCATGCTTTTCATATATATATTGTATTGACGCTATTTACTATATATTTACCAAGAGAAACCCTGTGCGAAAATGAGCCTAATTGCGGTAACCACAAGAAAGATTTGTTAACAGAAAAAAACCAATGATAAACATAAAAAATAAAAATAAAAAGACTTAATTAGCGCTTTATAAGTCCTTGGACTTCGGGAACCTGAAGTAATGTTAGTAATTAGTTAATTATTTAATTCATCCAGGGCTTTTAATACTTACCTAAGTGTATATACCATCTCCACCATTGATGTGGCACTTATCTGTTTCCCCCCGAAATAGCGACCATTAAGATCTTCAAGGGCTCGTTTAGCTGACTCAGGTGTATCAAATTTAGCAAATATTTCACCTTTGGGTGATTGCGCGTCAATTTGGATATGTACTACTTTACCGTATTTGGCCTCACATTCAGCCTTGACATCCTCTAATAACTCTGTGGTCCAGGTAGTCCCCGATTCCCTAAAAATGTTAGTATTCAAACATACACGTCTATATTTTTTCTTTCTTTTTTACTTACTCGGATGGGTCAAACATATTTTGAAGGGCCACACAGCGCGACACTATAATGGGCACAGGTCGGGTATCCTGATCTAAATCTGACTTATTAGTAGGGTTTAATAAATTATCGTCTTCACGCATTAGTTTTCGCATCAAAGCCTCACGCGACATGGGCTTAGCAGATTCCATAGCCTCATTAGTTTTGGGTTCTACGGGTGATTGACTTGATGTCTGTACAGATGTTAAAGGGTTAGTGTGGGTGTTCTGAACAAAGCTATTGCCTAAGCTTTGAATCATAGACGCAGCATTTTTATCGGCCACACCAACACCAACTTTTAAATTACGGCCTGCCAATACGAAGCCGTTCATTTTCAATAAAGCCTCTTTGGCATGGTCTTCGTGGCGATATTTGACAAACGCATATCCCTTGGACCGGCCGGTTTCATCACGCTGTACATTAACATATTCAATTTCACCAAACGCCTGAAAAATCATTTTAAGTTCTTCCTCGGTAATACCGAAATAAATATTCCCCACGTATATTTGCAGACCACTCTTTGAAGGTGTATTAAATGCAGGTATATGTGCTGACTTGTCCTCTGCAGTTTCCTTTATTTGAGGGTTCCCTGCAGCCTCAAGAGCCAGCCGATTTTTCTCCGATTCGGTATGTTGAACAATAACTGGAATCCCCAGTAGTTTATTTCCCGTCAGTTGAATAGCACGGGCCACAGATTCCATTTGAGCAAACTCGACATAGGCTACCCCCTTAGATCGGTTTGTAACCTTATCGCGGACAATTGACGCATCACATACATCACCCACTTGACTAAAAAAGTCAAATAATTCGCGTGTCCGTAGTCTTGCCGCGAGTTGTTGCACAAATACTGTCCTACGATCGCGGTCAGTTGAAGAGGGTACCGGAAGAGATGGTGACGGCGATCGATGACGGCTACTACGATGATAGTCACGATCGCGATCCCGCCGACTACTTCGATGAGATCCGGAATCGCGACGATCGTACCGGTGAGATTTACTTTTTGATCTATCGGTTGATGGGCTCCTTGAAAATGACGGACTTCTTGAGTGGTGTCTTGACCGCCGGCTACGACGACTTGATCGCGATTGCCTTGAGAGATCACGCTTGGATCGATCGTCATTACTATCACTATGGCTTCGACTCCTATAACGGTCATCGCGAGCTCTATCTCTGCCGCGATCTTCACGGTTTCGTAACGCCGCGGGACCTGTAGGAACTCGTTTTACGGGGGCGAAGTTCGATTCAATCGTTTTTGATTCAGTTAGAATGGCTCTATCCGGAGTACCGGGCGGACTAGGTGTATAATCACGCGAAGTTGGTGACATTTAGTAAATGTTTTACCTTTTCGTAGGCTTGTTTTTCTGATAGTTTCGAAGTTATATAACAGAAAATGTCGATATAAATCAAAGCGTCCGGGTAAACCAACCTCCTGGGACTTTTCACTTTTCTCCCAGTTGACAATATAACAGACAACTAATCATAATACCATATATAGACAACTAGCGTTTTATTTAAAATAATATGAACTGTTCTATTTCGGGCGAACCCACGCTTAATCCGGTGCTATCCCCAGTTAGTAATGCTGTCTTTGATCGCGCTCTTTTGGAGACTTTTATCGCACAGAACGGTACTGATCCTATCACAGGCGTCCCTTTGACCGTGGAGGAGTTGATTTCTATTAAAACTCCTGCTCACGGTTTAGTGCGCCCTCGTACAGCGGCCGTGGCTTCAATTCCTTCGATGCTAGCTATGTTTCAGTCAGAATGGGATGCTATTACGTTAGAAACCTTTCAATTGCGCCAGGAGCTTTTAAAGGCACGACAGGAGTTGAGTACAGCGTTATACCAACACGATGCTGCCGTACGCGTAGTGGCTCGCTTGATGAAGGAAAGAGATGAAGCTAGACAATCATTGGCGCAACTTAGTGCCAGTATAGGCACTAATAATCCTATGGAAAATTCTATGGATGTGGAAAATGGAGAAGCGACCAAATTGTCTGAAGAGACAGTACAGATTATAACCCAGACTCATGCTAGCCTATCGGCCACCCGTCGTAAACGAAAGATGGTTGATGGTTGGGCCACCAAGGATATTCTACAATCATTAAATTTAACTAATAGCGTGGTACTACCTGAATTAGATGGGGTTTCCGCTACTTTGTCTAGTTACTATGCTAATCAAGTTTTGGTCTCAGATGGCTCCAAGGCACTGCATTACCTGATAAACTCTGACGGTTCGGTTAACTTATTAAATAAGCTAGAAGTAGGTACCTCTGATCAGATAACCACTGTTTTATTATCTGAATCAGGCCCTCTAATTGGTACTCAATCCGGTAAAATAAGTAATCTCTCTGGAGATCTCTTTACCAATTCCTCCTCAATTTCTCAGCTGATTGAACATCCATGTAAGACTTTAATTATTTCTTTCAGCACTAATGGATTTAGCATTCACGATTTAACAAATGGTTCAACCCTGGTCTCGGTAGATTCTCCTGATCTCGTCACTACAGCCGCATTACATCCTGATGGGTTTTTGTTAGCTGTGGGCACCCAAGATCAGTCTATTGTAATTTACAACCTTCCCACGATGGAGATTGCGGCCAAATTTGAAGCACCCACAATAAATTCGGGCATTTCGGCATTAGAATTCTCTGAAAACGGATACTGGCTAGCTTCGACATTGGGTCTGAAATCAGCTGTGGCGCTGTGGGATCTCCGAAAGGGTACTGTTGCACATACATTTGACTTGGCAGGAGCAGTCAATAAGGTCAAATTTGATTATAGTGGACACTTCATGTTGGCTGGGTACGCCGATTCCAATGAAGTGCAAGTTTTTGCTTATGACAAGAAGGCTAAGGCTTGGTCGGAGGCTATTGATCTGGTGGCTGAGGATAAGGTCCAGGATACCTTTTGGGGCGATAATGCCTGTAGTATAGTGGCATTGGCTCAGAACAAGGTGGTTACGTGGAAGGCAAAATAAAAATATCCATAATTATAACTATATAAACCAATAAATGGAAAGAAAAACCAAAACAAAATAAAAACCTGAATAAATATCCACACCAAATAACCAAAAAACCAAAAAACCAAAAAACCGCCCCAAATGGGCCCAAAAAGATAAAAAAACCGATCTTATTTAACCTCGACCACTAACGCTCGCTCCAAAATATACTTGCCAACTTTATATTTCTCCGTATCCCTATGCGCATCAACGTATTTCCAACCCACGACTGTCTCGCACACCTCGCAATGTAAATCGCATACAGTGAACAGTCCTGTCCTCAGTTGTTTCTTCTCTCGAGGCCCCAAATAAACGTTCACACTAAAAACCGTTAGTCCGAGAAACAGGTGAATAAATATTCATCCGTAAATAGTAAAGAAGGAAGGAGCGGTGTTTTACTTACACATTCCCCATTAATGAGGCATCACCGTGCCGGCCGCTAAAATTATCGGAGATAACTTCGGCCTGAAGCCCCAGATGGGTCTGGCAGGCCCGGCAGCCAAATATGCACTGTCCATCAAGGTAGGTGTTATACTTGAGACCCATTGATGATATTTAAAGTAAAAAAGATTATAAAACGAATAGAATAGAAGAATATATAGAGATAAGAAATGATAAACGATAAGAAATGAGGTATTAATAGTCAAAGAAGTCACTTGATTTTGGCCGCTGGGAGGTTTATGTATGTGGGTTGGATACATCGTTACTACTCTAAGGGTTAGTATCGGCCTGACCTGGAGATAATTTGATATTGAAATCGGTGGTTATTAATCCAAGTTAACTAGGTTATATTTATCCCATCAAGTGAATATCATGCGCCTGAATTAACTTCAATATCTGAAAACGCTCTTTAGTTTAGTTCAAATGCTGGCATTATGTAATTGAGTTAGTGACCATGGCAACCTACGGCCAAGGTGATGAGAAATCAGTATAAATATTGAATTGATACTGGCTAGAAAGCCTGGATGTAGATTGGATACATTTCCGACTCTGAATCTGCTTCTATAATGCATAGTTTGTTTTGTTCCCTTTTAACACAATTGCATTTTTTTTATGACTTCTGCAAAAGCAGATGATCCGTTCAAGACACCGTTTTTGGCCTTTTTCATATACTTAGTGGCTTCAAGTCACTCGAGTAACACTACAGTTTAAAGTCTAAATGGACTCCTACGACGCTTACTCCACAATAATTACACTTCTAGTCTAAATAGTAAAGCAATACAAATTGATGATCGATTACTCGCTTAATTCGTAAGTCGTATTTGTTAAAAAAATAGATTATTATATAGAAAATATATTAAACCATTTAAGCTTCAACGGGAGTAGCTTCGGCTTCAGCAGGGGTAGCTTCGGCTTCGACAGCGGCCTTGGGGACGGTGTAGACAACGACGGAGGGTTCGGCAATTTCGGCATCTTCCTTGGGTTGGAGGATGGTGACGGCATCGGGAAGACACTTGGGGCCGGTCTTAGCTTGAGCAGGATCTCTCATAATCTTAACCTTAATACCGAGGACACCTTGTCTGAGGAGAACGTGACGAGTGGCAATATCAATGAAGTCAATGGCGGGTTGACCAGAGTGGATCATGAAACCGTCGGCGAACTTCATAGCCTTGGCACGGGCAGCACGGAGCTTACCGGAGACAACAACTTCGACACCCTTGGCACCGGAGTCCATAACGTATCTGACAACACCGTAAGCGGCACGTCTGATGGCAAGACCGTTAAGAAGCTTGTACTTGAGGGATTCACATTGAGCGACAGCGGAAAGACCTCTAGCTTGGACACGTTCAGCGAAAAGAGCAACGGAGCCGGCTTCGAACTTGAATCTCTTTTGGATAAGGGAGGTCAATTCACGGATACGACGACCGTTTTCACCAAGAACTTGTTGAGTGTTGGTGGCTCTGATGACAATTTCGGTCTTGGCAGGAGTAACTCTGACTTCAACACCAGAGTACCCTTCTTCAGCTAATTCACGGGTGAAGAATTCGTTAAGTTCGGCGTAGAAAACACCATCGGCAACGATCTTTCTCTTCTTGGAAATGTTAATAGCGGAAGACATCTTTAAATTATATGGAATACGGTCGTGTATCTATCAAAAGGAAAAGGAGGAAAAAGAGAGAAACTGAGTAAAGGGTCTGGGAGCCGGCGAAAAAAAATTGATCACAGAATGGGGGAATGTGGATGACTAATCATATCATGGGCTTAACTAAGGGGAAACTACCTCCCAAAAACCTAATTCTTTACTTAACTGTTGAAACAGTGACTACTCTATCTCCTAATGCAGGAATATAGGTTTATAGGGTTAACCCTAACTTGTATACTATGCTGTGGATTGTTAATTAATTACGTATTAAATTGTATATATATTTCGAGGCTGATTCAACAGTCTTTTTCTCTTTTTACCTATAAAAGATTTATTGTATTATACCTGTACCTTACTATTTACCTATAAATTGCTGCGTCTTATTGAATTTATTTTCCCGCGTTCGTTATTGCAACCTGCCTAAAGACAGTTTTATCTTCATACGGGCTGGTTAGGCTCTCTATATCTTGGCTGTAGTTGACCATGTACTTACAAATCTAATATTTGTGTCGTTTGCATATTTAATATCTAATTCTTTCTAATTGTACCAAATACCCACGTTGTAGATTCGGCCATGTTTGTGTTTTGTGGGATAATATTTTTCAGCGTATATAATATAAACCCTATATTCTTGTTTAATATATTCGCCTTTCGCTATATATGGTTTTTTTTGCATGATTGAAAACCTTTATTCAATAGATAGCCTCGGTATTCTGTATATATACTCATTCAATTACGAACCGTACCTCTCAATTTTACTTATTTTAGACAAACAGGTTTGATTATATCAAAAGCTTACAGCTATTGCAAAACTAATCATCGGCAAAAAAAAATTATATTAAATCGACTCAATAAAGTCAAACAAGACCTATTGGCAGCCAACTACATATTGGCCACCGAGAATAAATATTAAATAATCAAAGAAAGTATAAGTTAAAAAAATTAAGAAAGAGTCTGCCAAAAAAATTAGAATTTCGTAATTCCTCACAAAAACATAGTAACCATAGCTAAAATAACCACACTGAATAGCGATACGCCACTCTTGGCTACCCCACCAGTAAACTGAGTAGGGGTTACGGAAACAGGTGACACAGGAGTGGGAGTGCTCGGTGGGACAAAAGTACGGGTTAAAGTGCCAACAATTATTGTTGTAATTTGACTAGGGGCAACACCTGGGGCAGATACCACTGGAGTCTGAACAATTGGAGCGGGGGGCGCAGTTGCAATACTGACCACTGGAGCAACACCTGGGGCAGATACCACTGGAGCAACACCTGGGGCAGATACCACTGGAGCAACACCTGGGACAGATACCACTGGAGTCTGAACAATTGGAGCGGGGGGCGCAGTTGCAATACTGACTACTGGAGCGATTGTCACGATAGTGGAACCTGATGGGCAAGTAGGGCAGGGAAGAGTCACTCTTTCAGTGGTACCGGGAGCAACTGTTACAACGGTCACTCCGGAGGGGCAAGTAGGACAGGGGAGAGTCACTATTTGAGTCAAAGTAGCGGTAGTTACGTTTCGCCCAGGAGTAACAACTGCAGTGGTACCGGGGATGGTTTTGGTCAAAGTAACCGGTAAAGTTATAGTAGAGGTACCATTGGTGATAACGGTAAAACTGCTAGTGGCTGGCTTTTCAGAAGAAATGACAGTAGTAATGTTTTTGGTAGGGATTTCAGAAGAAACCACAGTAGTAATATTTTTGGTAGGGATTTCAGATGAGCGAGAGATGGGAAGAATAGTGGCTGAAGTAGTAGATACAGTTTCTGGAGTCTCGGACCTAGTCTTGGACTCCATCGACTTACGCTCTGACTTACTTTCCGACTCGGATTTACTCTCAGATTTACTCTCAGATTTGGAGGTAGAAATTGCTTCAGCAGATGAAGTAACAGATGCTGATTTAGACTTGGGCTTTTTTGACTTACTCTCATACTTGGAAGACTCGATAGATTTTGTGGGCCTAACAGTCTTTGATTCCGACTCAGTACTACGCGAGATAGGTGCTAAGCTAGAAGAAGCTGCTTCGTGCGATGAACGTGAAGGGGCCAAAGCTGAGCTAGTAGGGACTACCTTTGACGAACGAGGGTAATAACCCTGAGAACTGGCATCTTCAGCGGTGACGCAAAGAGCAGCAAAGGCTACGGTGATTGAAATAACTGAGAGCTTCATATGGATAAACGAACGAACAGGTAACGAGTGTATTGCTTGAGAGACTGAGTGTATTGCTTGAGAGACTGAGTGTATTGCTTGAGAGACTGAGTGTAAGCTAAAAAAGTAATACAAGATGGATAAGGGTGTCTTTCTTGGGGTTTTATAGATAAATGAGGGTGATTAATTTTTTTAATTAAGATTCATGCTAAATAGTTTAAAAATAAATAAAGAACAGTACAAACAAAGAAATAAGAGGGTATATTAACATTAAACAAGAAAAAACAAATGGAAGAAAAACAAAATCGAACTCAAAGGTCACAAATTTGGAATTGGGTAGTGCCAAATTAAGAATGAAATAGAGTGAAAATGAAGAAATTTCAGCAATTCTCTCTTTCGGCTCGTTTCATACAACTGGTTTAGGCAAGTTTAACGTCAAATGAGCTGATATTTATACTTTAAATAATTATACATATAAATATATATATATATATATATGTATATTAGTGTTTTAGTTGCTATATACTCGGTAATATAGTCTGTCCTAGTCTATATTTATCTCTTGTCTTCTGGAAACTTCCTCGGTTGGACGGTTTAATGCTGTCTGGGTAAGGCAAAAAAAAGGAGTCACCACAAAGGTTGGCGCGGTGGTAATAGAATAACAAAGTGGTATTTCAAAATAATATGATAAAGGCCTTATTTGATAAAACAAGCCATAGTATATATATATATATTAAAGTTTTATTCTAGATGTAATAATCAACTAGCTAGACCGTATATCAACTACAGCCGTAGTGATCTTCAGTACCTTATCATGCCTTATCTCGTGCCTCAGGCTGATGTCTTGTCTTTTGTGTTACATCTTTGCTTTGCACCATAATTAACTATTAAAAATATTCAAAGAAAGTCTCTAAATTGCCGTAAGTCTGACGATTATAAATATATTCTTTTCTTTCTCTAGCCTTCCAATTCATAAAAAAATGAAGACAAACAGCTCCAAAAAGCACCGCAAATCTACCAAAAACAGCCCAAATGAGGCAATGTTCACCTGCTGACTAACCGCAGAAGGGAGATAAGAGGGGTCATTAGGTATATAAAGTGTAGGTTTCTTCTTCTTTGCTCTTTTCTTCTCTTCTTCTTTCTGTTTCCTTTACGTTTTTTCTTCTTTATCGTTGATTGTATTTACGCTAAATTTGATTCATCCATCTTTGAGATTACACCTCACTTCTCTACATACTCTACCAACTATATCTATCAGTTTATTCATCACTCCATTTCAATAAGACAATCGCCACTATGCAAATCTTTGTCAAAACTTTAACTGGTAAGACCATTACCCTTGAAGTAAGTACCCTTAAATAGCTTCAATCTGCTATCTATGGTTGTGATTCTTTCGTGTTAGTTTGTTTGGTGGCAAACCCATATTGCTGGCCCCAGTCGTGCATGCATTATCGGTTGGATATCCTGCAGTCTTGACCCCACGGGTTTTGAGGTGGGCGCCTAACCATATTGTGTCCATTCTCGTTATTTAATCAGCTCTTTTTTTTTTTTTGAATATATGCTAACCAAATATTTTTAACAGGTTGAGTCTTCAGATACTATTGATAACGTCAAGTCTAAGATCCAGGATAAAGAAGGTATTCC